>JABSTQ010002216.1:0-78627 GCA_013358835.2 Ixodes persulcatus | reverse complement strand
TTATTATTTAAGAGGCAGTGAATATGTCCAGGCATTCGTTCTAATTGCTCTGAGAATTGTAATTTAAAATCTTTATTCGATGACCTTTATCTCACCTGCTGAACGGTGCAACGGGGAGTTAGACGCCTCACCTTACCGGCTCAAGGATCGACATCCAGTCGTGGCTTCTGATTTACTGCTTCGAAGATCGTGACTGCGGCCCCATTCATCACCGCCATTACTGTACATCGATCATTCAGTCAGCAGGCGTTGCCCATGCCTATCCGTGACGTTCGGTGTCCTTCTGCAACTCGACATCAACCCGGGGCCAATCAGCGAACATCCACGGACGCGCCTTGCCGGTAACCGACCATCAGTGCTTTGAGAAGTTCCATTTTCTCGGTGACCGTGCCAAGCTGCTCTTGATATACTGTTTCGCTGGTGTAGCCTGCCTAGGTGTGCTTACAGTACTTAAATTTTTCTACCTTTTTAATACCATTTAATTCGACGATTATGTCCCTTGTGTGCGACGCTTGCCAAAAAGGCATTTTGCCTGATGGTCGACTCATGACATGCTCAGTTTGCGAGCATAACTATCATCTGGGGAAAACGTGCTCGGGCATTGCAGAGTCCACGTTTACTGCCATGAGCCCCGACAAAAAAGAAAAATGGAGATGCAAAGTTTGCCGTTCTAAGAACAATCGTGCTGATCTAGACGGGATCGACGCTAGCTCTGACTCGATTTCGTCCTGCGAATCCACGACTCTCACGGCGCGAATCCTGACCATCAACGAAAAGCTAGATTCATTACTTTCTCTGAAGGCTAGCGTAAATTTACTACTCGAGCTTCCCGCAAAGGTGAATGAGCTTTTGCTCCTCAAGCCTACCATAGATCTCATGAAAGTGACTGTGGAGGAGGTTCAAACTTCCATTTCCTTCCTAGGAGAGAAATACGATAGCCTCCTCGCCACGGTGTCTGCTCATGCGACCGACATGAACGAGCTGCGTACGGAAGTGGCTTCTCTGAAGGACACGGTTTGCGAACAGGCCCATACTATCAAAAGCCTCCAAACCGAGCTGAACGACGCTGACCAACGCGGCCGTCAACATATTATGGAAATTCATGGAATGACCGTCAAACCCGACGAGGCTCTCCCTTCCATCTTAGCGGGGCTGGCAGACAAGCTAGGAATTCCGGGACATCAACCAGCCGATGTCGTCTCGGTTTTCAGACTACCAGGCAAACGATCTATAAAACCACCTATTTTGGTAAAGTTTACATCTGTAGCCACTAAAGACAAATGGATGCAAGCTCGTAGCAAGCTTAGGCAATGGTCTCGTGACAATCCACCCGAAAGACTGTATTTCAACGACAGCTTAACTCAGACCAACAGAGAACTTTTCTGGCAGGCACGTGCTCTTGGAAAAGAACGCGGTTACAAATTTGTGTGGGTCAAAAACGCTCGAATTTATGCCAGAAAAGATGAGGGCGCTTCTCCGGTACGGATTCAACAGAGAAGTGACCTGGACCTAATCACATAACCGACATGGCTAGTTTTTTACAGTACGCCGATTTTCTCTCGTTTAATAGTTCGTTTTCCTCTTCTTCAACCGACTCTTTCACGGTCTTACACATAAACATTCGCAGTATTCGAAAATACTGGGATGAATTTAAGACAGTTATTGATCAAATGAGGGACCAAATTGATGCAATTGTGCTAACAGAAATCAATGTCAGTGCCCATCATCTGTCACAGTTTAGCATTTTAGGATTTCAAAATTTCTTTTATACACGGCCAATTACTCGAGGAGGAGGAATCGGCGTATTTATAAGGAACTCCTGGTCAACAACTCAAACTGATGTCACATTTCAACATTCGGAGAGCTTGATGCTAAAGGTTTCTAATTCTAACTATACGATTTGCTTGCTTGCACTTTACAGACCTCCTTCGTCCAACTGCTCTGGCTTCTTAGAGGAGCTGAGGGAAAATTTGGGAGAATTGTCTAATGAAGCACATTTATATTTGGTGGGAGATATCAACATTGACACCCTCAAAACTTCCAAAAATTATGTTTGTGATTATTTATCACTACTTGCCGAGCATGGAATTATACCTACCGTTCAGAGTGCGACCCGCGAAGAAGTATTAAATGAAAATCTTGTATCATCCTGCCTAGATCATATAAACGTCCGAGCTCCAGATGCTTCCATACACTCCGCAGTCATTTTACAAAAGCTTGCAGATCATTATTTTGTCGCATGTAAATCTGTTTTTCCCTCCACAAAAGGTTATAATTTCGAAAGTGCGTGTCGTTTAGAGCGGGTTGACTTCACAACTTTTGATCGACTAATTCAAGAATATGATTGGAATAGATTCCTATCCTCAGTCGACCGCACGAACTTGTACTCAATATTTGTAGACATCATTAGAAATTTCCGGGAGTTATCGATGACCGTTATATATGTTAAGAAACGTAAACCCTCACTGCCTTGGCTTACTTCAGATATTCTTAACAGTATAACGCAGAAAGAACTATTGTGGAAAAAGCTTCGGCGCTCTCCCAACAATGCCAATCTCATAATAGAATGTAAAATACAAAGAAACAGGGTGAATGCCCTTATTCGATCAGCAAAAAGAAAATATTATGCCAAAAAGATTGCAAACGCACGTGCTGATTCCAGAAAAAACTTGGTCAATTGTCAATGAGCTTCGTGGACATAAAAAAAAGGACTCGACTGAGACATTGAAAAAACATTTCGGGGCGGACTTGACCTCTACTGTCAATGCCTTTAATGTGTTCTTCACGAATTCAGTCGCACTCTCGATAGACAGTGATGAGGATCCGGCAGACTGCACTTTATCTATCTCTGATTCCGCTTTTCTTCCACCTCTCTCAGAGCCAGAGCTGCGGTCCTACCTATTTTCCTTCAAGCGCTTTAGGTCGGCCGGTGTCGATGGAATAACAGTGCGTGACTTATGCCGAAATTATGGCTCTTTGAAGAATGTTCTCCTTGTAATGATAAATAACATTCTCGAAACTGAAGAAGTACCAAACGACTTAAAGCAGGCCATGGTTATTCCACTCTTTAAGGGTGGAGTACCAAACCATGTTTCATCCTACAGGCCTATCTCAATATTGTCCTGCATTTCACAAATCTTGGAAAAACATATATTTGTTGCTATGTCTGGGTTTCTTGAGAAATACAGTATAATTTCGACACATCAATACGGTTTCGTCACTGGTCGTGGTACCATTAATCTTCTTGAAGAATTTTCGGACATTCTACACTCTTCCTTTGACAATAACATGTTTGTGTGCGCACTTTTTATCGACGTTGCTAAAGCGTTCGATTCCGTAAACCATAACATCCTCTTAGACAAGCTCTACAGAGTGGGCTTTCGTGGCCCATTTCATGCATTGTTAAAAAGTTTTCTAATAAATCGTACTCAAGTTGTTTCAGTAGGTAACGTACGCAGCTCCCTCGCGTTCTTAACTTCCGGAGTTCCACAAGGCTCTATTTTGTCTCCATTATTTTTTAACATCTACGTAAATGATATTTCAACTTCTATCACAACTTCCAAAATTTTTCAATATGCCGATGACACCCTTATATTTTCTCGACATCTAGTGTACGAGCGCGCAATTGAAATGCTTCAGATCGATGTTGTTAAAATAATGGACGGGTTTTTCGCCAACAAGCTTCGGGTAAATGCTTCAAAAACGAAGCTGGTCTGCTTTCATAGCCCTTTAAAAAATGTAAGCTTGACATCTCAGCTATTTCTCCACAACTCCAATTGTTCATGCTCTAACTGTACACCTGTTGAATATGTTAGCTCCGTAAAGTATTTAGGCCTTCACTTTGACAGTGATCTCTCATGGAACTCTCACATGTCATATATATGCCAACGATTGAGAACTGTCTCTTGTCTACTTTACAATATCAAATCATTTCTACCTTTGTCAATTAGAAAGAACATTATGCACGCGTTAGCCTATAGTACACTAAGATATGGCATAAGCGTATTTTTTAACTGTCCACTTTTTTGGCACTCAAGAATTGATCGTACGTTAAAGGGAATTCTGAAGAGTGTAGCATACAACACACACATTTCATCTAGTGCGAGCTTGTTTGCTTCGCTTAAGTTACCGTGTTTTCATTCACTTTTTCTTCAAACGGTAATTTGGCGACACTTCTGGGAGAGTGAGTTTAAGGTCTCGGCCAGTCCATCTCGCGAACTTAGATCTGTTCTGCGTTTTCAATCTCCTCGAGTGAGAACACACTATGGCGAAAGCATGCGTTCTTTTTATGTGCCAAAAGTTTTTAACGACGTTCCAGCTGCTCTGCTTGCCATTACCTCAAACAAAATGTTCTCTCTGAGAAACATGTTCTCCGATGTGGCTAGATAGTGACTTTTTCCCATGTCGTTATTTTCCTTTTCTATTGTAATATGGTGCTGTACCTGCTTTTTGTTGTAATCGCTGGACATTCCAAATGACGACTGCATTTATTGCGTGAAGTTTCGTTGTCTTTGACCCGTTGTTTGACTGATTTTCTTTCTACTAATAAGTGTTTTGTGTGTTTTTTTTACTGAACATATGAAATATTTCAGAAAAAGACTCATGAATTCAATAACTGTGTCTCTGAATATATTCATACAGTGTTTTGAAATAACTCATGCATGAGTGTTTTTTTTATGACATTAATGACTGTAATTGACACAGTGATCAAGACAAGACAACGTTTGATATAGTTTCATCTTCACTGCTTCACCCGAATCACTGACACAAACATTCCGACTACATCCTGTCAAGTCAATCATCTGTATGTTATTTGCTTGTTCTTTTTTTCTGCACGTGATGTTATTCCGTGCGAACTTCCTTTTTTGTATTTTCCAGTGAAGGGTCTGGTCCCACAAGTCCCTGACGGCTTTGATCGGACCCGACACTCAACTGGCTATACTTGCACTACTGAATAAATGTATTTATTTATTATTTATTTATTATTATTATTATTATTATTATTATTATTATTATCATCATCATCATCATCAGCATCATCATCATCATCATCATCATCATCATCGTCATCATCATTATTATTATTATTATTATTATTATTATTATTATTATTATTATTATTATTATTACTCAGAGGTGAGCAGCCGTCCTGGGTCCCTATCTTGTTATTCTGTCTCAAATTTCAACAACTTTCTGCTCTACCGTTCACAAGAAAATGGCAACGGGTAATAAGAAAACAAACAAAAAACTGCGCAAGTTACAAAGGAGCATGACGCTACGGCAATGCTCCACCATAGCCTCCTATATAGTGACAAAAACTGGCAGATCGACACAAAAAGCGGCCCCCGAAATGGAAGAGGTGGAGCGGCAGACAACAGATGAGAGGAGAGCCACGAGATTGGCGCCCCGCTGCGGCGAGGCGCCGAAACACACTTCTCCCGAGCGAACAAGTGCGTTCCGGGTCCTCGCCGCTGCAAAAGCTGTGCGCTGGCGTCCAGGTTTCCCGAGAAATGGCTCTTTGATGCTCTGTGCTAACAGATCCTCGCGTTCCAAATCTGCGACCGGGCACTCTATGGCTCCGTCGTCGAACTGCCAGGTTTTGTGAGTATAAAAAAACTATGGCTCCACACACACACGCGCGAGCAGCCTGCTCCTGCTGCGCGCGGCGAGCTTCCTCGCTGGCTCATGCCGAACTAACGAGAGGGGCTGTGATGAAACTTCCAGCACACCACGGGCGCAGCGTCGAAGTTTGAGTTGTGATGGGCGAGGGTCAGACACATCGGAGTAGGACGCCCACCCTCGCAGCACTCTACTCTCCAACCCGCAGTTTTATCAGTTTCAAGAGGCCTCCAGGAGGCGCAGCATGCACCAACGGCCACGCGCTCCGCTGCTCGCATTTCATTTGAATTCGATAGCACACGCAGCGCATTCCTACAAGCAACCAGTGTTGTAGGCGTTACCGGAAAAAAGAGTAACGAAATACGATACCCGTTGCTTGCAAATAAAAGGAACGCGTTATCGACCTATGTTACCTCAAAATATAAGGAACGCGTTACCGTTACCGGAAAAAAAGTAACGCACGTTACTTTTACAGCGGAGCTTTTAAGGGCTAGTTTCCCCAGGATCGTGTCCGGTACCAAACAAATGTCGACACCCGTGGTCGACACAACACGCTGGTTGCCGCCGTCGCTCATAGATGGCGGTAACTGTCCAGAGTGGCACTGAAGTAACTGAAAGCCCAACAAAGTCAGGAGAGGCACCCAGGGTTAAAAAGAGGAGAAGACGTAAGAACTGGTATAAACAAACAGCACAATCAGACATTGTATATATTAACATGCAGGGTGGTAGAAATAGGTTAAAATTGGAAGAGGTAGAGGAGAAACTAAGAAAGGAGGATTTAGTAATGTATAGGTTTGTGGAAACACATCTCAGAGACATGGAGCAGCCACCTTGCAACCCTGACTATGTGTGGGAAGAATGCAACAGAATGGAGGGAACGAGGAAGGGATCGTGGAATTGGAGCATTTATTAAGAAGAACATGAACTTTCAAAGGATCAGAAAGGAGTGCGCCGAACATTTGTGGCTGAAAGGAAAAGTCGCTGGTGAATCAACAGTCCTTGGAGTTGTTTACTTATGGACAGGGACAGGTGCTAAAGAGGAAAACAGAAAAATGATTGATTGCATATCAAGAGACATTAGTTAGCTAGGGGAAGGCTCTGAAATAATTATTATGGGAGACATGAATGCCCATATCGAGGGTCTGGATGGGTATACGAACTCAACTGGAAGCATATTACTAGAACTGGTGGAAAAGCATGACTTAGTTTTATCTAATACCAGTCAGAAGTGTGACGGGCACATAACGTGAGAAACTGGCAATCTACAATCAACTATAGATTACGTACTCATGTCTCACAAAATATATGGTAAGTTACAAGTAATGAAAATAGATGAAGAAGGCTTCCAAAAGTCTTGGTAATGATCACAAACCTATTAAGCTGAATTTTGCCAGAGAAGTAAATGCTGAAACTAGACAACATAATTCAAAGCACACTTTCTGCAGCGACAAATAGTTGGAAATAGTTTCGGAAAGAATAGAGGTAGCAGTTTCAGGGCAACGGTATACAGATTGGACCTTTGAGAGCCTAACTAGGCTTTTTGTTCTGGAACTAGACAAAGTTCAACGTAAACGAAAGAGGAAGCAAGCACATAGACCAAAAAGCTGGTGGGACAAGGAAGTGAAGCAAGCGATACAAAAACGCCAGGAAGCCTCTAGAGAACACAGGCATTCCAAGCGTAGTGGGGAGTCAGAAACGGAAGTAAAAAGAAGATGGGACACTTTTATAACATGTCGCCGAGAGGCATCCAGTTTGATCAATGCGAAAATTCAGAGAAAGTGTGAAGAATGGATGAGTAATGTAAGCAAGAAAGATAGAAACGCAGCCAAGAAATTTTGGGAGCACTTGAACTCACTCGGTGAAACGACGCAAGCTAGACAGAGGTTCATACTCTCGCATCAGGGAGATCAATCAGAGGGAGATGATGCGATACGATATATAGGAGCAGTGATGGAGGAGAAATTTCGGGAACGGGTACATGTGGAAGATAGGAGAACCGAAGGAAGTAGCAGTCCAGCTGGTGACATCGCGGATTTTGGACAAAGAGAATGGGAAAAGGCGGAACGAAGAGTCCCTAGTGGCACGTCGACAGGCACAGATGGTATCCCAATCAAGCTGGTGAAGAATTTGGGTTCTAAATCTAAGGCAAAACTAAGGGAGGTAGTGAGCACCATGATAATAAAAGGAAATATTCCAGATGAATGGAGGCTTAGTAGGATGAGTATGATATATAAAGGAAAGGGAGATAAGTCTGATATCAGGAATTATCGTCCCATAACCGTGACACCAGTTATTTAGGTTGGTAATGCAGATTATACAGAACAGACTGGAGGAATGAGTAGATTGTGGGGGCATACTGGGCGAGTTACAGAACGGGTTTCGGAAACAAGGAAGGTTGGAGGACAATATATTTTCTCTAACACACTGTATAGAAATAGCGCAAAAAGAAAACAGACAGCTCTGGCTGGCATTTCTGGAAATCAAGGGTGCCTATGACAATGGGAACCAAAGGAATCTGGGACTAACAGCAATATTAAGGAACATTTACAAAGATAATAAGGGGATTATAACATGGGAAGGAAAGGCAAAGGGGAAAATAGAGATAGGACGAGGCCTTAGGCAGGGGTGCCCGTTATCGCCTTTGCTGTTCATGTTGTATCTGAGCGGATTGGAAGATAGACTAGAGAAGAGTGGGCTTTGATTTGACCTTTCGTACAGTAAGCTAGGCCAAAAAATTCAGCACTCCTTACCGGAATTGATGTATGCGGATGATATCGTACTAATGGCTAACAACAGGATAGATCTGTAAGAATTAATGAGCATCTGTGGTAGGGAAGGAGAGGATTTAGGTTTAGAATTCATAGTGAAAAATCAGCTGTCATGATTTTTAACAATGATGAAGTTGAGAGGCTGAAGATACAGAATATTACAGTTGAGAGAGCTAGTAAATGCAAGTATCTAGGAGTATGGATATGTGATGGTGCAGAATATCTCAGTGAGCATGAAAAGTATATAATAGGTAAGGGCAACAGAAATGCAGCTGTAATGAAAAATAGGGCACTTTGGAATTACAACAGGTATGAGGTGGTAAGAGAGATTTGGAAAGGGGTCATGGTGCCTGGCTTGATTTTTGGAAACGCAATGCTATGCATGAAATCCGAAGTGCATGCAAGACTAGAAATTAAACAGCGCAGAGTAGGTAGGCTGGCTTTGGGGGCACATTGCAAAACGCCAAACCAGGAAGTACAAGGAGACATGGGATGGGCGTCATTTGAGGGCAGGGAAGCTATGAGCAAGATAGAATTTGAGGATCGGTTGAGGCAAATGGATGGGGAGCAAAGGGCACGAAAGGTTTTCAGCTATTTGTACATGAGGAGTATAGACACAAAGTGGAGACAGCGCACTAGGAAATTAAGAGGAAAGTTTTTAGGCTATAGTGGGGTTACGGAAGAGCAGGTCTCAGTTAAGAAGAAAGTTAAGGCCACAGAAAGAGATCGGTGGCTAGAGGGAATGCAGACAAAGACGGCTCTAGAAAGCTATAGATTAAACAAAACAGTTATTGCCAAAGAAAGCGTTTATGACAATTCCAGGGGAACCTCATTTTTGTTTGAGGCAAGGGCAGGTGTTTTGCGAACCAGAACATACAGAGCGAAGTACCAGGAAATGGATACAGCGTGCGCTGCTTGTGGAGAGGAGGACGAGACGGCTGAGCACTTGATACTCTACTGTAAAGGGCTTCACCCTATGCCTACCGAAGACAACATAGATTTAATAAAGTCATTGGGTTTTAGAGACAGCGAAGGAAAAGTGGATTTTAAGACAGTAGAGATTACCAAGCAAAGATTAAGTGAATGGTGGCAGAAAGCGAGAGAAAACTAGGTATTTTCTTATTAACTGATGGCAAGGGGGTTTTATAGCCTCACGTTCTTTTCAGTGCGGAGTGAATATAGATTTACCATTTAAATATTCTAAGCTTAAATGGTAAGACAAAATGGCTAGGTGGCGTAAGCTACCGCCCGATCCAAAGAGCTAAGCCGGATTCATCCATCCATCCATCCGTTGTGTTTGCCGGTTGTCTGCTTGCCGCCGTCGCTCATAGATCGCGGCAACCTTTCCAGCCTCGGCAACCAGACAACTGGTTGCTGCCGTCGCTCATAGATGGCGGCAACATTTCTTCGGAGGAAGAAGAGCGGGAACGGAAGGAGCGCGATGTGCGCAGCAGCGCGAATGGTTCCGCAACCACCGCGAGGCCGCTATCGCCTAAAGTTCCACTGCGTCGAGCGCTTCAGATTCCTTTGCGAAAGAAGAGCAGATCGCTCGCTTGGAAAGCCACCGCCGAGAACAGAAGCTACAGCTCCGTTGCTCTTTCTTCTTCACCAGAGTGGAAAGGCTGAAAGTCTTTTTAGTTCTGAATTAGCACGTTTTACTGTTTTGGTGGTACACGTATGCATAAGCGCCATATTTCATGAAACAGTATGTTCATTCAGAAGCTTAACTTACTTTATCTTTTTAACGGTTTTACACAAGTACTCAAAAGAAAACACTCAAAGAAAATGTACAAAAAAACCTCGAAAATTCGCGTGGCTGGGCACCTAAAAACACAAAAAGATATTGAAGTGTAAGTTTTTAGGTCTTGGGAAGAAGTAACGAGTAACGTAACTACGTTACCCGTTACATGAAATAAGTAACGTAAGTACGTTACCGTTACTGTTTTGAAAAGAGTAGGGAATTTTAGGGAACCGTTTTCGCACATCCGATACTGTACGTTGGGCCCTCCGGTACGAACTGCGCATGTGCGAGCCTTCTGCGGAAGCGCATGCGCAGTTCGTACTGGAGAGGCCATCGAACCGTATCGGATGTGCAAAAGCGGTTCCCTAAAATTCTCTAGTATCGAGTACGTTACTACATTACCGAAAAACGTAACGTGTTACCGGTAACGCCAATCCTTGTAACGCGTTACCGCCAACACTGCAAGCAGCGCGCCCCGCTGTCTCCGCACGGGCCTGCCGGGTGGCGCGACACGGCTGAAAGCAGAGGGTAGAACACGTGATACAGTCGTGCACAAGGAGAGGGAGCGGGAATTTCTCGCTTCCCCCTCCCCCCTGACACGTCGCCCGAGAGGGGAGAGAGAGCGGCGGACCGCGCGCTCCACCCTCTCCCTTTTACCGGCTCCTGTAGCGCCAGGAAGAGGGCTTCTCCGTGGGGTGGCGTTCCTTGGAACTATAACGCGTCGCAGCCAATGGGCATTTATTGCTCGTTTCGCTCAGCCGGAATTGAGGCGCCGTTTCGGAATTTAGCTGCCGTTTCGCTCAGCCGGAATTGAGGCGCCGTTTCGGAATTTAGCTGCCGTTTCGCTCAGCCGGAATTGAGGCGCCGTTTCGGAATTTAGCTGCCGTTTCGCTCAGCCGGAATTGAGGCGCCGTTCGGAATTTAGCTGCCGTTTCGCTCAGCCGGAAGTTAGGTGCCGTTTTTCGCGGTTACAGACAACGATGCGCTCGGGACCAGGACACATGAGATAACGGCTGTTTATAGTCCACGCTCTGTTTATGATCTCTTCTAGACGTGTCGATCGAAACCGAAACCACGCCGCTCTCCTCCCTGGCCAACTAGTTCCCAGAGTGCAACGCGCGCAGTGCTGCTCGCAGGGATTTCTGGAAGTAGCTTCTCCAGTCCCGTTACTTGAGAAAGAGTATTCGCCTGGATATCAAACTAAAGGTGGCGCTACTGTCGCGCTATAATCCCGCTATTTATACATGAGGAGTATAGACACAAAGTGGAGGCAGCGCACTAGGAAATTAAGAGGAAAGTTTTTAGGCTGTAGTGGAGTTACGGAAGAGCAGGTATCAGTTAAGAAGAAAGTTAAGGGCCACAGAAAGAGATCGGTGGCTAGAGGGAATGCAGACAAAGACGGCTCTGGAAAGCTATAGATTAAACAAACCAGTTATTTTCAAAGAAAGCATTTATGACAATTCTAGGGGAAGCTCATTGTTGTTTGAGGCAAGGACAGGTGTTTTGCGAACCAGAACATACAGAGCGAAGTACCAAGAAATGGATACAGTGTGCGCTGCTTGTGGAGAGGAGGACGAGACGGCTGAGCACTTAATACTCTACTGTAAAGGGCTTCATCCTATGCCTACCGAAGACAACATAGATTTAATAAAGTCATTGGGTTTTAGAGACAGCGAAGGAAAAGTGGATTTTAAGACAGTAGAGATTACCAAGCAAAGATTAAGTGAATGGTGGCAGAAAGCGAGAGAAAACTGGGTACAGTATTTTCTTATTAACCAATGGCAAGGGGGTTTTATAGCCTCACTTTCTTTTCAGTGCGGAGTGAATATAGTTTTCACATTTAAATATTCTAAGCTTAAAGGGTAAGACAAAATGGCTAGGTGGCGTAAGCTACCGCCCGATCCAAAGGGCTCAGCCGGATTCATCCATCCATTCATTCATCCAATCATCATCAACATGTGGATAGGAAGATGGCTGCCCCATAGGCCCTCTGCGGTCGCAGCCATGAACCTGTAGAATATTGCGTTTATTGCCTCGTACAGTATTATTGTGAAAGCAATTTCAACAGAAAATGGTCCTATTCTGTTCATTGCCTCAGTGCAATACATACTGCACCGAGATGTGGGTCAGTTTTCACCGATAACCACTGCCAGGGGCCGGCGCGCTGAGGAAAGTGTGGGTCGCGAAGTTGAGATCTGATTCACGCGATGGTTTGCTCTAAACCAGTGGTTCTCAACCATCGATGTTTCTCGGACCCCTTGAGGATCGGCCGATATGATGGAGGACCCCGTTCGTGGTGAGGGGAGAGGAAAGGTATAGGTTAAATATAATAATTATTTAATAAATGGATTTAACTAAGGGCTAGTGTAAAGTAGACCTTTCTTATTGACATACACACGAGGAAATTCGCCCAAAAACTAAAACTTTTCTTCTCGACCTGGAAAAAAAAAAACTTTTATTGCCGGGCTTGACTGATGAGGCAGGGCGTCGCGGACCCTTAGAGTGCCTACGCGGACCCCCATTTGAGAACCACTGCTCTAAACATTTCACCGCCGAAGACTTCAAACCAACGATGCATGACAACCGAGGTAAGTGGAAAAATAAACTGTTTACATAAGTGTCACGAGTGGCCCAAAGTATAGTACACGTAAAGCGAGCGCGTTGATACTTGCTCGCTGCAGGGCTGTGTGATCGTCCTTAGTCTAGGTTCTCTCGCTGTGATGTTTTTAGAGAGGATGCGAATGCCACGAACTTATTACTGCGCAAGAATCCAACTTTTGAAACATTGTAGAATTGTCACTACTACAAGCCCCCGTACAGTATAACAAAGTAAAGGAGGCATCGACTGCAGCGGAAGTGACTCGCTCAGCGCCTGCGCGTGCGTCGGGCACACCTGATAAATTTCCTTGAAGTTCGGTAGGAAGTACGCGCGGTAAATAGGGCTGGTGTCAACTGGTCAGTCTACCGAAGGAGCAACAAAGACTATCGAGCCTAACCAATTACTTGTTTATACTCCATAAATTTTGCTTGCCCTCCACGTGACGAAGGTTTCGTGCCGCTTGACTTGAAAAACAAATTTTCAACGGCAAATCACGCTACATGAAAACGGCATGATTACATCTATGGTTAACAGGTCACTAAAGGACATGGGTGCCCCGTACGAAGCTCGAGCCATTCTTTTTCCGAAGTGACTGCACCCCCTACAGCAAAACCCTTCGCGAACCCCATATTTTCGAGAATTACAAAATTAGCGAAAAATAAAGGCATTCGAATACCTCTCTTGTTTTGAGGCCACAATTCAAGTCTTTAGAATTCGCCGGTCGAGAAAATAAAAAAATAAAGTTACTTGTCGCAACGACCTACGGACGTTTATTTTTCTACGTGCGCTTCTCACGCGTCCCGACTTCAAGCAGAAAGAAAAGAGTAAAAAGTACTTGAAACAGACCACGACGAACAAGAACGCTGGATCCACAAACACCCGGGGAAAGCTCCAACGGCCACGATTCCACCGACCCCGACCACAAGCGAGCTCGGCAGATAGGCCTAGCAGGCACTCCGACGGCGCAGCGGTGCTCTGACGGCCCTTGGCCAAGACCATCTGCCCACGACCTGCTGGCGTGCTGAATGGAATATGCCCGTGCGACCCTTGTGAACCCTTTCCGTATTATAGTTTGATCGCTGACCTCAATTTTAGATTAAGAGGTCAATCTCTTCCTTTTGGCATCACCTTGTTTTTCGAGGCAGCGGTGACGAACGCTGTCGTCGAAAAGGGGCTCGCATCGATCCTATCTCTTTGTTTTGTGTGATATAGAGTTGAAATAAACGCCGTATGGATTACCTTCGCAACACGGTATGTACACTTTGTTATTATAGTATTCCATTTTTATTCTGACACCGACTGCACCTCACTGTCGATCGCTATAACAGTTTGTGGGTCGCAATGCCGGTCCAACGTTTCTTTGCCGGGTGTCACGTCAGCATCGAGTTGCAATCGTAAAAGATCGGTCCCGAAGCGCCTATCAATTGGCGGTTCAACAGCGCGAATCCAGCCATTCGATCAAACCCGCGAGTCCGCTCCGAGTGTGAACAGGTATTACGTGGCTCTTGCTGACACTCTCGTAGTTCAAACGTATCTTTTTTAACGTCGGCTCGCTCCTGCATCTCCGAGGCCGCGAAAGACGCTGTGGCAATTTGTTTCCATCTACGTCGACCGCTTTGCAAACGACTGACACGGGCCGTCTTTTACCAACGATGACAGTTGTGTTGACTTCGTAGCGATCGAGTTCGTAGCAGTCAACGGAGGCGGTTACGCATCCCGCCACCTCGGCATTCGGGCGTGTTTAAATCGTGTTAGCGTCGACATATCACTGCACGGACACGAACCCCAGACAAGTGGTGGCAGAAAGGCCGCCTGTGTTATGAAAAATCCACGTGTTCCGAACGGCTCCGAACCATGCCGAGCTCTCCGATTTGTTGTTCGTGCTGCCGAAGACGCCGTCGCCTTACCAACAACACCGGTAAGTTCTAGTTTTTCCGTACAAGAACGTCGGTTTCCTCCTCTCACTTAAGAACGCGTTCGTGAATACCGATTTCTCCTCTTCTTACGATGTTTTCAACTTACGAACTTCTTAGCTAAGTTGTAAACTAAGAAGCTCTTCGTGAATCTGGCCTCTGGATTTTTGAGGTATGTTGGCTAAGGGGTTAGGCCGAAGGGCTAAAGTCTGAAGGATTCAAGTCTGAAGTCTGAAGTCTTGAAGTCTGAAGTGCTGAAGTCTGAATTCTTGAAGGTCTATAGTCGGTTACAAGTTAAGAAGGTAGGAGAAGCTCCTCCCACAAGCTTGGTGTGCCGGTTTCAAATCCCTCCGCAATCGAAAGAAGACTTCACTGGAAACGCTCCTTGTTCCGCTTCAATGGATAGATAATGGCCACAGAGTGGTGACAACTTGTCTCCGACCCCCACGTTTTAAGAAAGCGACCTTTGTATTCATCGGAGAGGGAACCGAGCCCCTGAAAGCAGCCTTTGTATCAATCCGAGGGGGAAGCTAATCCCCGAAAGTCGTCTTTGTTTGCATCGGAAGGGGAAGACTCTAATCTCCCTCTCGTGGCTTCCACAATGCTAAGTCAAAAGTCGAAAGATAAAGCAAATATGTACAGAAAGGCAAGACCCTCCTCGCGCGTTAGCCGCGACGTCACGGAAACGATGGGACGCTATTGGATGCGGAGGTGGCGGAGGGATATATGATTCCCTTTGAGGGGCATTTGCCGCTACCTTCTTGACTTGTAACCTACTATAGTAGGGTTTACGTATGCAGCGTTTAAAACGATTGGGAAGACGAATCGTGCGATTCTCTCAAAGACGTATCCGGCCGTTGGAG
This sequence comes from Ixodes persulcatus, assembly GCA_013358835.2. Lineage (NCBI taxonomy): Eukaryota > Metazoa > Arthropoda > Arachnida > Ixodida > Ixodidae > Ixodes > Ixodes persulcatus. The sequence goes on along the minus strand of JABSTQ010002216.1, from coordinate 63,124 downwards.
TTACAAACAATAATTATTCGGCAGGGCGAGCGCACGACAGTTTATCAATCGTGGCACCGTTCGTGAGTTTCAGATCCGCAGTGTGGGGATCCTTGCTGAGAGCCGACGACTGCAGTACGTAACTCCGCACGCACGTGTACGCTCGTCGACGTGGTCGTTGGGTCCACAGCGCTGCATTCAATAATGTGCCCGGCATTCACAAGTTGTTCGCCCTCGACAAGGCACCGCTTTCCGTCGGCAATGTACTCCATAATAGTGTGCAATTGCACTGAAACTGAAACAAATAACCGCATCACAACAACAACCAAAGTAACAACATTATATAAGCATCCGGCTTGGCATTCCTTGCCTTCGCGTGTTTCCACTCTCGTGGAACGATACAATCTTTTCGAAGAAACAAGCATTCCCAACGTAAATAGCGCAGTTTACCCGAAAACAAGCCTTCATTGTCGCGAGGATCCATGTTTCAACGTGCGCCGAGAGCAGACGACGTGCGGCGGTATCCACAGTAGCAATGTTTCCAACATCGGCCGCACGGTGGTGACTCTGTTGGATATCGAGGCGAATTTGCTCGAAACGTCTGTGTCGTTCTGCTTGTTTGTGTGTTTTCTTGAAATTGAAAGACCGCCCTTAGCCGGGACCTAGGGCACTTGGCATCAATTGATTTCTAGATATTCACGTCGTGGGCTTTCCAGGGTTGGGGTGGTGTCATGGAGGAGCGCAAACTCGTCCGATCTGGTTAGGAAGTGGCGGAGAAAAGATCGCAACAGCCTTTGGAATTCTACACGGAATGGTCGTTTTTACCTCGATTTGTGCTTCTTTTGCACCGCTGCCATGCTCAGCAATTTTGACCGAAGAATGCTGCCGCACCATTGCTCTCCAAGTTTTCAAGAGAAGCTTCGTGTTTCATGAAAGATTGTGAGCACGCAGTAGAAAACGGTTCGACCGATGTGTGGATTGGAAGCATAGGAAAGCACGAACCTGATTGCAAGGTATGACTTATATTATTATTGATTTTACATTTGCACGATTTTTATTGCTTTCGTCCCATTTCGCCTCACCGAAGAAATCCGAAATAATTGACCGATTGTAAACTCGCCCCATGATTGGATATACCCAGGATCTAGACGCGTGCCGTTGTGTTCATGTATACCTTATGGCGGTCGCGCTTCTTTAAGGTTATTCATGAATCAACATTTTGAAAAACTAAAGTCGCCAGTAATTTTGACAACGAAGAGGCTATAATTGCTTTATAATATAGTGGATTTACTTCGATACGTCTACATTAAATTATATCTATTCATGGTGAAAATTGAAGAAGAACTACCGTGAACTACGCAATGTCTTATGCAAAATCTGTGCTAATGTAAAGGCATTTAAAGGGACCCTGCAATCATATTTAAGCGTTTACCTTTTTTGCGGTTTCCACGTCTCTTGGGGTTCGGGCAAGCCAGGAGGCACGGAGAGAGTAACTGAATATCAGTGCGTCATATTTTAACCGGACGACGCGGAAACCTCCTCCACCGACGAGGGCGACCCGCGGTACCGAAAGCGCGCAAAATGTGACGTCTTTGGTCCTGGGCTTACTACTGGTGAGAGCGGCTAAAAGCTTCTTTTTAGTCGAAATACAAAATATAAGTGGCGCGAACCGTTTCAATTATTTATAAAAGTAGTTTTTGTTCAGCATTTTAGATTAGAAAAGAAACGAATGCAGTTTATAAAGTACGGAAACAAGAAATGACCCGTCGACATATCCGCCACCAAGCGGTGGAAAAGGCGGCGCATACTATACTTCGTTTCACCTTATCTGCGAGCGAAGCCAAAGCTAGAAGCGCGAGACCAGCGCTTTTTGCGTTTCTCCCCAGCTCGCGCGCTCGAGCAAAGCCTGAACGCACGGAGCTTTCGTGCTCGCGCTTCCAGCTATGCCTTCGCTCGCACATAAGGTGAAACGAAGTATAGAAAGGAGTAGTGGGATCAGGCGCCTACACGGAAAGGTCCCGCATGTACGCGGTGGCGCTGCAGTCATATGGGCTCGAGGATCCGTTCGGTTCCAAGCGTTCCGAAGGCCTTCGGCGAGAAGCTTTGTCTTGCGGTTTAGCCGTTTCGCGGTATGGCAGCCCGAAGTGGCTCCCATTCTGAACCGATCTTTACCTCGTGTTTGCTGTCGTTTGTGGCCAATGAAGTGTCATGCCGAATTAGTGTTTAATCGCGCAGCAAATGCTATGAGAGCCGCTCTGGCCGCCCGCTGCATACAGCCTATCCAGAACATGCTTTAGTGGTGCCCTCTCGCGCCGTTGACACGAAGTGCGGCAGCCGTGAGCGCTCGATGAGCTCACTACCTTTCCTCTAGTTCACGGCCACTCAAGCAACCAAGGACGTCATGAAGGAGTTTATTTTTCGCTTGTTTTTGTAATTTTAATTTGGCTATAACTTTTAAAATAAAGCGAATTTCGAGAAAAAAAAAAAGTTCAGTGCGCTCGGGTTCGGTGCAAATTAAAGACCAGTAAAAAGTCCTTGCAGGGCCTCTTTAAGAAAGGTTCCTTTTGAATGTCTTCTAATATTTTTGTAAAGTAATGATGAAGTAACGGCGTTACTTTTCCGAAAGTAACTGTAACTGCAACAAGTTACTCTTTCAATTTTGCAACTGTAACTGTAGCAGGGTTACTTTGTTTCCCAGAGTAAATGTAACTGTAACACTGTTACATTTTAGCATTAACTTGCCCATGCATGGGCGAGGTTCAAACACGTCGGAGTAGGACGCACACCCTAGCAGCGTCCTTCTCTTTAATCCGCAGTTTTACCAGTTTCAAGAGGCCTCCAGGACGCGCAGCATGTACCGACGGCCACGCGCTCCGCTGTTCGAATCTGATTTGAACCAGATAGTACGAATGCTTTCGCACTCCTACACGTAAGCAGTCTTAAGTGTCCTCCCGCTATTTTTTTTTCAGGACACTAAATATGAATAAGGCAGGCCACCGCAAGATCTTCAATCACTGGCTTGCAATCACTGCGTCGCGAATCAGAAGCCGATTGTCACGCCTTTGTCACTTTTAATGACAATTACGGCATCTTGGTTTAAAACAGCACGACAAGACACGGATAAAGTAAACACGAGACAGACGACAGCGCTATCAACTGAAGGTTTATTGCCACCGCTCCCAGTATATTTTTATAAAAAGTTGGGTTGTGTGTATGTTTATACAGCCTAGAACTTGGTCTGCCTCAACAGGCGACGAGTCTCCCCCTCCCAGCTGAAGATGAGAAATTTGGCCAGTGCATTACAACCGCTGGCCTGGGGTCTTTAAAGGGGCCATGAAACGAATTTTGGGTTGGGATGAATGATTTTAAATAGGGACTTTACTAATTGCATATCGTTTAGTTGGCCAAAAGAAAGAGGCTAGAAAGTCAAAAGCCAGCTTTTCGGTACGAACATTTGAAAATATAGCGTACTATTTTGTACCTTCTTGCCTTCGAAAGCTCTCCGCCTTTTCACTATGATACATCCGCGGTTCCAAAAGCGCGTCACCGGCGCCAAACTGACGTCAGCAGAGCCCAGCTCACGCATTGGACACGAGAACTGCGTCACTCGGACGTATGCGCTCGTCAACAATCAATCCGTCGACGAATATTTGGATTCGCGTTCGTGGCCAATGAGTGCCCTGACGGAACTTATTGTCACTGGGGAACGACAAGTTCTATGGTGTGCATAAAAAGCACGGTGGAACCTAGGAGTCATCGCACCTGTGCTGAAGGAATGTCGCGACCACGTGATTTCACAATCCGCATTTGAGTTGAGGATTAAAGCTAAGGAGGAAGAAGTAGGAAAATCGTTTCATGACCCCTTTAACGTGCATCACGCACTAGTGATACACGGCCGCACGCCGGTACGATGCTCAACCAGATCGAAACGGGCAGGGTGGGGATTGAACCCAGGATCCTGGCTTCGGCAGCGCGAGCTTTTGCTCCACGTGTTCCGAGCTGGTGTAGCCCACTCGGTCACCGATCACCCCCCCTCCCCCCTCCCCCCAGCCAAAAACGCGCTCTAGAACCGTTAAACGGTCATATTTCAGGATTTTATTAAAAATCTCGAGCACTCAAGAAACAATTCAAGGGCCGTACAACCTTCATTACGTCTTCATAATTAACCTCCAAAAGAATGAATACTCTCGTGCATTTCTGAAACTCAGGTTTGTGCAGCGAAATTTGCCCAATGGGTGACGAGCGGGTGAACGAAATCGACGACATTTGAAATATACCCGTCGACTAAATATGGGCTACAATATCCGTAAATGACAATCGCACATTTGTATCCTGAGCCAGATGGCTGTATTTATTGTTATAAACGGCCCACCTTGGCAAGCGCTCGGAGAGCAGCCAGCGGGGAGGACGTCACATCCGGCACAATCGTGACGTAGTCTGTCTCGAGATGAGCAAAGCTGCGGTGAGGCTGACGTCGTCAGGATGCCCTAGCCGTTCCAGCCACCGAAGCGGTCGAAGCACGCCACAGATCGGGCCACCGCAACTAACCGCGAAGCTGCTTTTGTATGAATTTTGAGTAACGGGTTAATCTTCTATATTCTTGTAGAGGAAGAATATCGACATCTGGGACACACAAAAGAGAATCCCGTTGAGTGGCGAGTTCCTCCCTCCTCTCTTCTCTTGTGCTAACCGTAGAGCTGTCGGGATGACGTCAGGTTTAAAGCATGTATAATTCTAGGCGAGACAGTTATCGTCACTACCTGTCAAGGTTCCTAGACGGGCATTACAAACGAGGCTTTAGCGACAGCTACCAGGTACTCTTTACTAATCGTTTTTTAATATCTTTTTCGTGTATTTAAAAAAAAAAAAGATATTGGTGTGTTCGATGTGGTACTGCTCCTTTGAACACCTATAGATTAAAAAAATAAGCGCCGAAATTTCGTTGAAGTACCCCTTTAAAAGCCCTTCCTGGAACTCCTCAGCTTTCGTTTCACGTCCAACCGGCCCGTTGAACCTTCTCTCTCATACACTTTTCGTGGTCCCACGAAAGTGTTTTCCTTTTACATATATATATTATTCATTCGACGTATAATTGTGGCCTTTGAACTCGAGCATAGTTCGCGAGCTGTTTAACGACAGTGACTTTCTCTTTTGATTTTAAAGGGGCACTGACAGGGTATTTATGCTTGCCAAGGTTTTTATTTGTACATGACATATGAGAGCCAAACTACCCAGAAGACGATTCGCGGCTCGAAATTCGTTTTCTTTCCTCCCGAAAACCGCCGGTCGAGAACTGGCCGGTTTGAGTCGCCTCACTCTCTTCTTCGTGGTCACGTGCTGTGTTTTATGGTTTAGACACAACCACCAAAGATAATAGGGAGTTTCAGAATAACGTACGCAATTTTAGAGCCCGCTAGCGCTAAATTTAGCGCTTGTATTAGCACACGCGACGCGAGAGAGTTTTAGAATAGCGTTTCTCCGTCGCGACGCAAAAACCCAAGCATCTCGCTCTTGCGACACCACCAAGATACAGTCACAATTTTTTTTTTTTTCACACACGAAATGCTGTAACTTTAAAAAAACAAGTTTTTTGGTCCAGAGTACCAGTTTATATTTGTTTAAACATGAGAATGCGACGCGAGCGGTTGACCGGTCGTGTCCGCTTGCGTCGCCTCGGCAAGAGAGGTCTCGTGTACTGTCTGTCTATGCTGGTGGCGCAAACTTCATTGTAAAGAAAACTTCATCAGTCGCCCATTGGCTGCTGCTCCTGGGGACGAGCTGTGACGTCACAGTAAAGTTCTGGCGATAAAGTTTGGTGCATGCTCGTCAAAATTGTAAAGTTCGCCGTGGCGTCAGAATGTCGTCACGATGAAGTTGTTTCTGTAAAGAAAACTTCGAGAGCTTGAGAGCTCAAAGTCGCGAAAGTTCATCGGTAAAGATGGCGGAACTTTGTTGTGCGCTGTTGGTCTCCCAGCGTGCCGACAGAGTGTTTCGGGAGCACCGCGACGCCTTTCTGTTGTCGGACGATAGGTTTGTCGCGAATTATCGATTAACGAAGGGAGCGACGAGGTGGCTGTGCGAGCAGCTCCGCCCCGACCTACAACCGGACCGCACGACCGTTCGCGTTATCACCGTCGAGCAGCAGGTGTTGTGCGCCCTGCGTTTCTACGCAGCCGGCGGTTTTCAAGGAACGGTGGCTAGTGACGAGCACTTGGCGGTGCATCAAAGTACCGTGTCTCGTGCGCTCCACGCCGTCACAACCGCGATCGTCGAGCGCCTGGCGAATCGCTGGATCCGTTTTCCGGCAACGGAGGAAGAGAAAACGAGAGCCAAGGAGGGCTACTGGAGAGTCGGCAAAATCAGCGGCGTTGTCGGTACGTAATGGGCGATTTTGTTCATCCAACGTGTCCGGGAGCTTTTAGGAAGAGATACGCGTGCATTCCCGAGCGATCGTCGAAGAATGACGGCTCGCGGAGTGCTCGCGACGTGCTCGGGACAGGAGTGCTTTTTGCGCCGCTCCCGTCGCGCCATTGAACTCTCTTTTTGTGAACAGTAGATTTGCCTATAGCTGGATCTAATAACCCTATCACGTCACAGGATGCGTGGACGGCACCCAAATCGCCATCAAGGGCCCGTCCGAGAACGACCCACGCTTTACGAAGGCAGCCTACTGGTGTAGGAAGAACTACTATGCCCTGAATGCGATGATCGTGAGTACCGAGTTTCTCTACTGTGCGCGTGACCTGGCATCGAAAGGCGTAAGTGTCTAGTACAATTAACCCGTCTGGCTGTGTCGTCAGTTTGTGACTGTCGATCGCCCAAAAGTATCTTTTTGGGGCAATGATATTCACAGTTATGAGCCTACTTTCCCAGGTTTGTGATGCTGACCTCAGGATCCTGAACGTGGATGCCACATTTCCCGGCTCAGTTCACGACTCCTTCGTGTGGAGGATGTCGTTCCTGAGGGAGGCCTTCCTGCAGGGCCACTTCCTACGAGAGGACGAGTGCCGGCTTGGTGAGGCTGTGTAAACAAGTGCTCAGTGTGTTTTGTGTACCCCAACTAACATACACTGCCCAGCCAAAAAAACATTAGGAAAACCTACCGATTTCCGTGTACATCCGCCTTTGGCACGCAAAACAGCTGCAGAGGTCGGCTGCTGCAGAGTCCCATATTCGACAGAATCCAATAAACTGTGTGCTCAGAAACACTTTTACTTTAAACTGCATTGTATCTAGCTGTCAGTTGAGCCACGGTTAGATAACTATTTTGCTTCACCAAGTGGAAAACCATCCAACATCCTCATTTTGTGATGAAGCCAGGGCGTAACGATGGCAGCTTGTTAACACCCAACGAGCTTTGAAGTTTCCGAGACACTTGTTCCGAGCCGTCAGGCCATTACAATCTGCCCTTCGTCAAGTCGCTTAAATCACCAGCCATTTCCAATCCATGCACATGTAGTCGTCAAAATGCTCCTTTTGTATCCTTGGTAGCCGTTAACTACCATCTGCAGCAGCAGGTGGTAAATAGCACGGATGGCGAGTCAGCTAGCCGCACTCATTCCCAGAGGGCATGTGTGGTCGTAATGCGTTCGCTAATCAGTGTGTGCTGTTAGTAACAATATTTCACTTGTAGTGCACTGTGCTGCACCCTTGAGTTAAGGCATCACCAGAGAATATTAAATATCAAATGAAGGATGTCCACACAACAGCTGCATAATACAGATACGTCATAATGTCAGTGTCATGTGGCAAAGACCTAGAAATTTCCAGGTTTGCTCTTGGTCGTTTTAAGTTGCCATGCCATGTTCTAATTATAATGCAATTAAATGCAAAGGTGCAAGCGAGCTGGACAAGATTTTTTCGGTCACTCACCAGTCGCCTAGCTGTGTTTGGAGATTTGTGTTTGTCCTTGGTCCCTCTAGTTCCCCTTCTCCAGGGATTATTTTCGTCATGCCATGTTCGTTTGACATCAACTTCTTGAAAGGGAAGAAAACTAGCTGTCTTAACTGAACAGGGCCATCTCCTTTGTCTTTTCAAAACTAAAATAATATTCCGGCTACTGCCAAACTGAAGTCTGGCCGAATGTCAACCAGTAATGCGATTAACATAGTGTCACGGAAGACAAGTGATGAGGCGGCGAATAACTGACGAAACTAAACGTTTAATGGGGCGAACTTGTGCCCAAAAATGAAGAAGGAAACAGAAGATAACAATAGAGCGTCGCGGGCGTCGAAGTCGGCGTAAGCGCAGAGTCGAACGCTGGGGCGAGACTGACTGCGGCTCGCCACGCGGAGCCTCTTATGTACACGCGGAGGGTTCTAGAAGAATCGGCGTAGATGGTTCGGTGTGTAGAACTTTCTAAACTCGAACAAGCAACACGGTTCTCGAATTTACCAGAACATTACATTAGATGTCAACAAAAAGGCGTCCCCGCGGCTAGGAATCGAACCCTGGTTTTTTGCGTGGGAGGCAGGCGCTATAACCGTTAGGCCACGCGCGCGCTGCTTACTTGGCAAGCTGCGCGCGCGGCATTACTCCCCCCCTTTAAAAAGTGCATCGCCCCGATGCAGCACAAAACAAACCAAACAAAAAAAGAACGGTAAGCTAGAGAGTCACTTGGAACACATAAGGTCCACAGTCCTATCGAGCGTAAAACGGCTTCATGCGCACGACGTGGACGACTTCTGGTCGTGGAGGGCGGCGTGATGAAGTCCGTGTTCCATCGGGTATCACCTCGTAGTTCAGATCCCCGAGTCGACGAAGCACTCTGTAGGGTCCGAAGTAACGCTTCAAGAGTTTTTCGCTGAGACCACGGCGGCGGATCGGTGTCCATACCCACACCCTGTCTCCGGGCTGGAAGTGGACGTCCCTGCGACGAAGGTTGTAGCGGCCGGCGTCGACGCGTTGCTGGTTTTGAATCAGGAGTCGGGCGAGCTGGCGGACTTCTTCGGCCCGTTGAGCAATCACCTGGGCGTCGTTGCTTTCACTGTCAGCTGGCTCATGGGGCAGCATCGCGTCTAGCATGGTCGTTACTTTCCGACCATGTACCAGCTGGAAGGGTGTGAATCCAGTGGTCTCTTGAACCGCTGTATTGTATGCGAACGTGACGTAAGGCAACACCTCGTCCCACGTCTTGTGCTCAACGTCGACGTACATAGAGATCATGTCAGCGATTGTCTTGTTGAGTCGCTCCGTCAGCCCGTTGGTCTGCGGGTGGTACGCAGTTGTACGACGATGGCTGGTGTGACTGAGTCGGAGGATTTCTTGGGTCAGCTGTGCCATGAACGATGATCCGCGATCTGTAATCAGAACTTCTGGAGCGCCGTGCCGGAGGACGATGGACTCAATGAAAAACTTGGCAACTTCCACGGCAGTCCCTGAAGGAAGGGCTTTCGTTTCGGCGTACCGCGTGAGATAATCGGTTGCGACGATTATCCATCGGTTCCCTTGCGCCGATGGTGGGAATGGCCCAAGTAAGTCCATTCCAATTTGCTGGAACGGGGCAGATGGCGGCGCAATAGACGTTTGCAAGCATGGCGTCCCGGCTGGTGCCCCATCCGTGCAAGCACGTGCAGCATGCACGTGAAGATAGCTTTGGAAGGCCTGGAATTCCACGTGCTCGCTCACACGAGGAAGAACATGGCGGCCGCCAGATGCCCTGTTTGCAATCGTCTATAGGCTGAAGAAGTCCTGCCGGTCTCGTCGGTGGTTTTTTCCGTCGTTGACACTCGTGGCAAGATCGGGTGTAGTGATGCACTGTCTTCGCGAGCTTGGGCCAGTAGTATTTTTCGCGTATCCTGGCGAGAGTTCTGCTGTAGCCAAGGTGTCCCGCCGTCGGGTCATCGTGGCAGGCTTGAAAAATTTCTTCTCGAAGACTGGAAGGGACCACCAACAGCCACGCCGTGTTGTTGTCGCTGAAGTTCTCCTTGTAGAGCACACCTCGCCGGAGGGAGAAGGTTGGCAGTGTTCGTACAAAACTGCGGGGAACGGTACTTCCTTGTCCCTCTAGGTGCTCGATGAGTGCTCGCAGCTCAGGGTCAACTCGTTGGAGTGCTGCCATGTCGCTGACATCCAGAGCGCCGAGGAAACACTCATCGTCGTCCTCTTTGGTGCAGGCAGGAGCGGCCTCGACTGGGGCCCTTGACAGGCAGTCGGCGTCATTGTGCTTCCGACCGGTCTTGTACACCACGGTCATGTCGAACTCCTGCAGTCGCAGGCTCCACCGGGCAAGGCGTCCGGAGGGGTCCTTCAGATTCGCCAGCCAGCAGAGCGAGTGGTGGTCTGTGACCACGCGAAAATGACTTCCATACAAGTATGGGCGAAACTTTGTTATTGCCCAGACGACAGCGAGGCACTCCTTTTCAGTAGTTGAATAGTTCCTCTCCGCGTTAGACAGCGTTCGACTTGCGTATGCGATGACTCGCTCTGCGCCGTCCTGCATTTGGACTAGTACCGCACCCAGTCCGGTGTTACTGGCGTCGGTGTGGATCTCGGTTTCAGCAAACTGGTCGAAATGGCCAAGAATCGGGGGCGTCTGGAGTCTTCGTTTGAGCTCGTCGAATGACCTCTGGTGTTCTTCTGTCCACTCGAACTTTACGGCGTCCTTCGTGAGGTGTGTCAGCGGTGCGGACAGCTTGGCGATGTCTCGAACAAAGCGCCTGTAGTAGGCACAGAGTCCGAGAAATCTTCTCACGGCCTTCTTGTCAGCCGGCGGCGTAAATGCAGCTACGGCGCGGGTCTTCTCGGGGTCAGGTAGAACGCCTTTGTTGTTCACGACGTGGCCAAGGAACTTTAGTTCCCCATAGGCGAACCGACACTTTGTTGGCTTGAGTGACAGGCCGGCGGTCTTGATGGCTTGAAGCACGGCTCGAAGTCGTCTGAGGTGTTCGTCGAAATCTCGTGAGAATACCACTACATCGTCCAGGTAGACGAGGCAGCTCTGCCATTTCAGGCCTGCCAGCACGGTGTCCATGACGCGCTGGAAGGTGGCTGGTGCTGTACAAAGTCCAAACGGCATCACTTTGAATTCGTACAGTCCGTCGGGAGTGACGAAGGCAGTTTTCTCCCGGTCACGTTCGTCGACTTCAATCTGCCAGTAACCGCTCTTCAAGTCCATCGACGAAAAATATCGGGAGTGGCGCAATCGTTCTAACGTATCGTCGATGCGGGGGAGCGGATAGACGTCCTTCTTCGTCACAGCGTTCAGTCGACGGTAGTCCACGCAGAACCGCAGGGTTCCGTCCTTCTTCTTTACAAGTACGACCGGGGACGCCCATGGACTTCTTGAGGGTTGAATGATGTCGTCGTCGAGCATTTCCTGGACTTGATCTTGAATCACTTTCCTTTCCTTTAAGGAGACTCTATACGGCGACTGGTGAACAGGGAGTGCGTCGTCGTCGGTAATAATGCGATGTTTCGCCATTGGTGTTTGGCGAACTTTCGATGTCGTGGCAAAACAGTCACTGTATTCGGCGAGGAGATCAACCAGTTGCCGGCGCTTCGAAGCTGGGAGCTCGGGGTCGATGTCGAGCGGCGGCGGCGTCGTGCTCTTCTGCTGTGGCGACGAGGTTTCCTCTGAGACTGTGGTGACCACGGCTGGCGTCTGAAGCTCCTCGATGTAGCCCATGGTGGTACCCTTCGTTAGGTGCTTCGGTTCCTCTCGAAATTTTGTCACGAGAACAGTTGTTCGTCCTTCTTGAAGATCCGTTACGCCTCGTGCGACGCCAATTCCTTTTTCAAGGAGCAGTTGAACGCTGCCTTCCAGAAGAGCTGCACCGTGCATGGCTGCGTCGGTTATGACGGTGACGAAAACACTCGACCGCGGTGGCAGATTCACATGGTCGGCTATAACTCGGATCGCGGATGACGTCGTGCTGGCCTCCACCGAGGGCAGGACAGGCTTTCGCAGCGTCAACTGGTTTGCCCCGAGGTCGATGACGGCGCCATACGCGCAGAGAAAGTCCATTCCGAGGATAACGTCCCTCGAACAGTCTTGCAGAACGACGAACTTGACAGGGCACGTCTCACCGTGGATCTCGACGCGAGCAGTGCATCTCCCGACTGGTGTGATAAGGTGTCCTCCGGCGGTTCTTATTTGTGGTCCATCCCACGGCGTCATGACTTTTCGAAGGCGGCGGGAGAGCCTCCCACTCAGAACGGAGTAGTCTGCTCCGGTGTCGACGAGTGCCGTCGCGTCGTGGCCGTCGATGATAACGTTGAGGTTGTTGGACACCGAAGCAGGAGCGTCGTTGCGATGCGCAGCGTCGGGAGAGTGGGAGCGCTCCGTCGTTCTTGGAGGCTCTTTACTTCGGTCGTCTTCGGCAACGCCACCTCCAGGCGTTGCCGCGCCTAGTTTTCCCGGCGACGCAGGGGAGACAGGCTCTCTCGGCGGGGTCGTGGCGCTGGAGACGCTGAACGTCGTGGTGACGGCGAGCGGGATTCACGGCGGAGAGACGGCACTGAAGAGGGCGAGCGTCGAAGGTACTCCTCGATATCACGAGGGCGTTCGCCGTACCTCGGGCGTGGGTCGTTCGGGTGGAAACCACGCAGCCCAAGTCGACGGTAGGGGCAGCTGCGGTAGATGTGGTCGGCTTCCCCGCAGTGGTAGCAGAGCGGGCGTCGGTCGGCCGTTCGCCACACGTCGGTCTTCCTCGGCGAGGGTTGCTCCGGGCGGACGTCCTGGACTTGTCCTTCCTGGCGTCGAGGGTATTGTGGCATCGGAGGGTCTCGTCGGGGTGGCGCCGTGGCCTGGCGGTTAGCTTGCGGCGGTCGTCGGGCTATGGCGGCGTAGCTCAAGGTCGGTTCCTCTGGTGTCGTCGTGTTGACCGGAACCTCAGGCTGGAAGGCTCGGTGAACTTCTTCTCGGACGACCTCGGCGAGCGTCAGTGAGTACGGGCGATCCGCAGTGGGAAGTATCTCCCGAAGGTTGTCGGCACCGCTGGTATTTAGGTCCAGAAGGGAAGCAGCGACAGTTGGAGCCGCAGGCGCGACGGCGATTCGGTGGTAGTGGCTTGCTCGGGCCGTCAGTGCGCGCTCGATGTTGGTGGCTTCACTCACAAAAGCATCGACGGTCGTCGGGGGGTTGCGGACCAGGCCTCCGAAAATTTCTGCCTTGACGCCACGCATGAGGACTCGGAGTTTCTTTTCCTCGGCGGCCTCCGGATCGGCTCGGGCACTGAGACGCAGGACATCCTCAACAAAGCTAGTTGCTTTGTTGAGCTTTCGTTGGGGCCCTGCACCCTTGTTTGAAGTAGGTCCTCTGCTCGCTGGCGACGGTGGTGGTTAAGGAACGTCCGCTTCAGTTCGGTGACGCAGGACTCCCATGTAGTGAGGGAGGCTTCGTGGTTTTCAAACCACTGCCTCGAGGTGCCCTCCAGCGAGAAGTACAGGTTCTGGAGGCGCTGTTCAGCCGTCCATCCGTTGTGGCGAGCTACGCGTTCGTAATGCTGCAGCCAGTCTTCGATATCCTCGTGGGCTTCGCCGTGAAAGGGCGTCGGAGTCCGGGGAGTGACGGGCATGATGACGACGGGTGCGGTGGACATGGTCGGTATTTTCTTCCTCCGGTTCTCGGGCAAGAGACCCAATTCGGGGGACTGACCTCTGGTCCTACGGCTCCTTCGGGCTTCGGCGTCTTCGGCGAAGGGTAGTCTTCCGGTGCTGAGCACCTCACTCGGGCGGTGTGTCTTCGTGGCTGTACAACACTAGAGCGCACGACACTTGAGCGCCGACATTAGAGCGCCGACACTAGAGCGCCGCGACGTTAGAGCGCGCGACACTAGAGCGCCGCGACGTTAGAGCGCGCGACACTAGAGCGCCGCGACGTTAGAGCGCGCGACACTAGAGCGCCGCGACGTTAGCGCGCTCGACTCAAGAGCGCTGCGACGTTAGCGCAGCGCTCTTGAGTCGAGCTCCCGTCACGAGGACGCACAACCAGTCCAGCGCGAGTGGACCGATCGGACCGGCCACTCTTTCGGTCATCGCGTGTTTTATGTAAAATTGGCAGGGATTTATTCCGCGGAAGTCAGCAATGACATTGCGAAATGAGTCGACGAAATGTTTGCGTGTGACAAACCAAAAAGTGTTACAAAAAGCTAACAGAAAAAGAATAATATCTGTAGCGTGCATTTTTGCAGGAAAAAAAAAAAAAACAAAGATTGCAGCTGACCTAGCCTAGGTCAGCTGCAATGTTTTTCTCTAATTTTTATAACTTTTTCTCTAACGTTTTCTAAATCAAAGAACTAATGAAGGCTTCATTAGTTATTTGATTTTGTATATCACAGATTTTCAGGGGAAGTTTTCCTGTATCCGTTAAATGGCTGAAAATATCTGCATGCGATAAAATTGCGCTGAGCTTTCCTTCGATGAGTTTTTTACTGATACGTTTTAGCGGTGATCTTTCTTCATTACGGACATAGACGTCAGAATACCATTTAAACTTATGCGAGGGACGTCTAAATAGCCACCAAATAGATCGGAGCCCAAATGCCTGTCAAGAATAGACCAGATATAACAAAAAAACTGTTTATAGTATATCCGAGAGGCGCACCGCAGCAGTGTGAAGAAATCTTAGACTCCCTGCTCCACTCAGCTGCAAACTTTCCCGGTACCTATATGCCCCAGCCCACTCCCCTGCCCCCTTTTCTCTCCGATGTCCGTAAACAATTGGTTAGAAAGAGTCGTACCCTTTTTATTTTTTATTAAAGGCGTATTCAATGAATCAAAAATCACCAATGCTTCAATTCGAGGAGTCGCACAATTTTGTTCTGTCTGTGGAGCCGCGGATACATCACACATTTTTCGGTGTTTGCTCAACTGGTTGGGCGCTCTCGTGTCGCGCGCTCAACTGGTCGTGCGCTCTAGTGTCGCGCGCTCAACTGGTCATGCGCTCTAGTGTCGCGCGCTCAACTGGTCATGCGCTCTCGTGTCGTGCGCTCTAGTGTCAAGCGCGCTACTGTCGCAGCGCCCTCGTGTCGCGCGCTCTAACGTCGGCGCTCTAGTGTCGCGCGCTCTAAAGGCGCTCTCCCGTCTTCGTAGGGGTACGCTTTACGGGCATAGAATGGTACCCCGCACCTCCACCAAAATGTCACGGAAGACAAGTGATGAGGCGGCGAATAACTGACGAAACTAAACGTTTAATGGGGCGAACTTGTGCCCAAAAATGAAGAAGGAAACAGAAGATAACAATAGAGCGTCGCGGGCGTCGAAATCGGCGTAAGCGCAGAGTCGAACGCTGGGGCGAGACTGACTGCGGCTCGCCACGCGGAGCCTCTTATGTACACGCGGAGGGTTCTAGAAGAATCGGCGTAGATGGTTCGGTGTGTAGAACTCGAACAAGCAACACGGTTCTCGAATTTACCAGAACATTACATTAGATGTCAACAAAAAGGCGTCCCCGCGGCCAGGAACCGAACCCTGGTTTTTCGCGTGGGAGGCAGGCGCTATAACCGTTAGGCCACGCGCGCGCTGCCTACTTGACAAGCTGCGCGCGCGGCAATAGAAGCCATTTGATGGCCAGTACCGCTCGACCCGCATTACATCGATGTCATAACTTCTATTAAAAAAATAGTTTCCTCTGTTACCTTAATAGACTGATTTCACAAAAGCGTTCCACGCACGCGTGACGCCTACATGACTGTAGTTTACAGGGGACAGGCACCAGTGCACAAGATGGCTAGTGCAGTCTCGTGCTTGGCTTGCACAGAGCTCCAGAGGTGTTGTCGCACATGCATAAAGACTGCAGTTCCCATGATTCATGCTGGCAGCGGTGGCCTAACGAAACTAATTAGTGAGATCGATCTATTGTGCAAGGTATATACCAACACACTGTTTGCAAACGAGTTAATGTTTGCCCACATCAGCCGCGGGCGCTGCGCAAACACACCCCCACATCATATTTAGAGAAGTGAAGTGTCTATGCACGCGCCACCCTGACTGCAGCAGCGTGATGTCAGAGCTGGCATCAGTGTATACCTAGAATCACCATAACAGTTACTCTTTTGTTTAGAATGGTGTTTGCTAGCAGGTGCTGAGAAATATAGTATACTGGGTGCAGTGGTGTAGCCAGGGGCAGGGGCTTAAAGGGCTGAAGTGTCCCCCCTGACCCAAAAATGTAGCCGACCCTATAATGTACATATGCATGATGCATTTCCCATCACTCCACAACTCATAAAGTTCCCAATACAATAACCCCCCCCCCCTCCCCCCAAATAAGAACAGATTAAAGCGGACATGAAGGCTCCCTAGATTCTACACCACTGACACGGAGATGCAGACACCTTTGTTGCATGACAGATGGTTCCCTTCTTTGGCCGACGTTCAGAATAGAGGATCAGTGTGTGGTGAACACATAAGACAGAACGAAGGTAGCAACAAATCAGCAACAAATTGGCGTGCAACCTAAACCAGAAGCTGAAATAACAGCAAACTATTGCAGCTCGCTGGTATGCTCTCTTTGCAAAACCATTATCATACTCAATGCAGGAGACAGTGGGTATCCCCTAGAGCCCTGGCTCCTCAACCCCGTGCCAGGCAACCCTGCAGTGGGATCTGACGAGGCCCGCTTCAACCAGGCTCATCGATCCACGAGATCCGTGGTTGAGCGGTGCATCGGGATGTTGAAGAACCGGTTTCGGTGCCTGCAGAGGTACCGAACCTTACACTACGACCCCATCCGATCGTGCAACATCGTCACGGCGTGCTCCATCCTGCACAATGTGTGTTTGTACATAAATGCACCCGAACCAACACCCGAGCCAGAGCCAGTCGCTGTCGACGAGCTGGAGTCAAGCGATTCGAGCGATAGCGACTCTGACGACCCCTTGACCGGAAGTCTCCACGACCGGGGCATGGTGGTTCGCCAGAGGAAGGTACGGCAGGTGGCAAATTATGCGACCCGCAGGGGGTCGTCAACATTGCCTCGAGCTCCTCACCCAGCCCACACACCACAAGCCCCAAGAGTGCCTCGTCGACAGCGGGCCCCTCGTGCACACCGAGCCCCTCGTTCACAGCGAGCCCCTCGTGCACAGCAGACCGTGCAGACATTGCACCCAATTTGAGAGCTGCATCGCAATGCCTGTGTGTTGAGCTTGTGAACTTTGTTTCTCCAAACATGGGTTTCAAATCTTCTGTGTAGGCTCTGGGTGGACTGTACACACTACAAACATACAATTTTCGTTCCTTGCTTGTGTGCATTGACTGCGGGACATTAATTGTTAGGGCACTAAGCTGCTCCTCATTGTGCTGTGTGACTTCTTGAGTCACGAGGGCTTTGATAACCAGGGTGGCAACGCTCACTGGCGTTCAGTGTTGTTGTGGGCTCGCAAGTGTTATACCCTGTCAACCTCGGTGTGCCCATGTTCTCCTGCAAGTGTGTTACCTCTGGTTTTTGTTTTATCGCTCCCAGGTAATGTGTCAAGAGGCATCTCTTGCTTTCGTAACTCCTGCAATTCCATTGCTAGTTTAGGGTACCTTGATGAAGGGGGGTGGTGGGTGCACACGGAGTGGTGTGGTTAGAGATTGTCTGCAGTGTTGCTGGCGTTGTTGCCATCAACACTTTAAGGGTGCATGCATTGGGATACATGGTAGACTGTTGTAAAGCTTTTGTGTGCAGCGTTAGTCCCAAGCCTGGCTAGTCAGGTCTGCATGACTTCCAGCATTTGCTGCAGTCTGCCCAAAGTTTTCCCCAGAGTGAGGATCAATTGCTTGAGCTTGTTGAGGTGCTTGGTTCTATCACTTGCTTTCATTGTCAGTTTTGGAATTGTATGAAGCAAAGCAAACACATTGTTTTTCCTTTTAAATTTTCTTTAATCGCTGCTTCCTTTGCTAAGGATGAAGTCAGCAATTCTACATACTGCAGAGGACTGCACTTGCAGTGCAGTAGTCTGCGCTTGGAGTGCAGTCGTCTGCGCCTCCATGGCCAGCAAAGAGATGTAAAATGCAAATAGGCAATTGAACTATGTGAAACAAATGTATTCTGCCAATTTGCCCTAATCATGCAACATTTTGTAAGTTTATAGCTATATGTTTCTTATAAGATTTGCTGCATCCTTTGTACAAAGAGGCATTATTGTACAATCTGGATAGCAACTGAAGGGAGAAAACGAGTCAAAGTGGAAGGAGATACACCCCCTCGGACCAGGCACGTAGCCAGGATTTTTTTTCAAAGGGGAGGGGAGGGAGGGAGGGGGGGGGGGGGGCTTATGACAAAATGCTGTATAAGGGGAAAAGGCCCCAAAAAATGGATTTTTTTTTTTTTTTTTTGGGGGGGGGGGGGGGGGCGTGTATTCTGGCTACATGCCTGCCCTCGGACCAGAGTGCTAAGCCTCAATTTCACCCAGTACACCATCTCCTCCAGTTATTTTCGGAAGGGACACTTAAAATTAAACTTTAATGGAACATATTTGTTGTTAATTATTGCACTCTGACATGTTCTCTTCCTTCCTGTTGTCGCACCACTAAATCTAGTAAAATACTCAGACGTGTATTTTACTGGGCAGATGGTGCTGCTCAGAGTGCTCTCTAGACGCTTTCAGACAGCTGTGCATGGGTGCCGCCCTAACCAACCTTCACTTTATGTTTCCTCTTATTCCGTTCGCTTCACTTTATCATTACTACGGAGGACGGGTAATTGCCACTTTAGATGTTACTGTGTACTTCTCTTCAGCATACGCCTTTGTGGAAGCTTGTCAACGCCCGCTTCAGTGACTCGGCACCTCAGAAAGACAAAAGAAGGCCGACAATGGCGGCTCAATCTGGCGCGTGTTTAAAGTGTCTATGAGAGATTGGCAAAAAATAAAGAGGCCTCTAACGGGCACGGAAGGAAACAAATGCAACGCTGTGAAATTAAGCATCGATAACGGGAACAAAATTTGCTACCAAGCCATAAGAGGTCGCAACATGAGCGAATAAACAATGATCAGAATACTTGCATCGGCCAAGCGGTTGACAGCCGCAGCAGTCTCCTGCTGGGCTGCCAGCACCCGTCTTTGGACGGCGAGAATATCCGCCACTGTTGGCTCATCCCTATTGCGCCGCCTTGGGGGGTAGCTGTACACAGCAAGGAGAAGGCTCACCTTCTGAATAGAACACGATGCTGGCATCAACCGTTTTTACAAAGTAGACACTTTTGTTTGAGTTGCTTAATCTCAATTCCGGTTTTAAAATGGGCCCTTTTGTCTCGTTTTTGTTTTGGGAGCACAGAGTAGCTGTAGCGTTGTGCGCAATGTGTTTGTTTCATACATGCCGGTCTTGGTTTGGTGGGGCATGCAGTCTCACCACGGAGCAATACTTGAACTTGTCAACTGGATTTTTTTTCTTTACATATAGCTTAATAAAATGCTGCGTGGATTACCCATGTGTCATGTGGTGTGACCTGTGTGACACTAGAAGTTATTGCCAGTTTTTGTTTTTCCTGATAATTAAAAGGTTGTCGTCGAAACTACTAGCATGGAGAAAGGTTCTCGATTGGAGCACTAATCTAAGCAGTAAAATGTTAGGTCCGCCAATACCCCTTAATATGTTAAGTGTGAAAAAGTGCCAATGTCGTGTTTGCACTGACGGTGTAGCACAGTGTACATACACTATATTTTTAGTAGGTACTTTTAATTCAAATGTGACGGTGGTAAAAACTTCGACAGAGGTCAATTTAGAGCAGCCATCCTGGGCACTCTCCCAGCTGTTCACCCATAGCTATGATGCTCACTGCAGTCTTCATGTTGGTCATGTGCGCTGCAGACAGCTTTAACCATTTCATACAACTGCCAAAGTGGGTATGAAACCTGTTGGTTCAGGCAACTGGGGGGGGGGATCCTGAGTTCCAAGGGCAAAGACGAGGAAGACCTCTCAGTGATTGGCCTTGATGCCTCGAGCAGCAAGTTAGCTAACTGGGACTCAGGCTCCAAGAAATGTGGGCGAATAGTAAATATATGTCAGTTATCGCTGCAGATTATGTCCTGCGCGTAAAAATTGCACTACTTTTCAGGATTCTTTACTGTAACATTAACTTCACACTCAAAACTGTTTTGTGGATCAGCTTCCAGTGTGAACGGGCCACAAGCCACACGATATCAATGTGGAAACAAAGAGCCAACCCTGTATAAATTGGGCACGAACAAAACATTACCTTTATGCACGTCACAAACCCCTTTAATGTGTGGCAGCATCACTTCTGTCAACTCGATTCAGCTGGCACATTCATTTGCATTGCTGTTCATAAATCTTGCATCTTTAGACAGAGCAATTGAATAATCGCCAAGCCCCAAACAAATCTAATATAAAATTGCTCGACTTGCCGAGTTTTTTTTGTTTTTTTTGTTTGTTTTTTGTAACAGATTATTTCACTCGAGAGTAGTACATCATGATCCCAGTGTGTCAAAGCTGTGATCGTGGACCACTAGTCATTACCTGCGACAATGGTTCTGTCACTTAAGTGACATGCCATTTCATTAGAGTGAGATGTAGTCTCCCCTCAATATGAAAAAACCGAGAGAGAGCAACCTAAGCCAAGGCGACGGTTTGAACTCTGATAAAGCGCGATATTGATGCCATCCTTCTTACCAATGAATGCGCTCTTGAACAAACTTTATCTTTTAAATATAGGACTCAGGTATAACTTCAATATTTGTTTATTTTGCATTGCCTGTTCGAACATTTTACACCAGAAACAACTGATAAAAGCATTGATAACTCGTATGTTTCAAGCCTTCATGACTATATCTTTGGGCATGACGCCGATGAAGCGCACGCTTCCGCTAAACCGAAAGCAAAAACTGTTAAGAGTGTCCATGCTCGGCTGAGCACTGAGTGTCTTCCTCTCGAAGCAGAATGGAATCGCCTGAAGCGTGCGCAGCGACCCTGCCGGCCACCGTCTCGACCATGCGCTCCTAGTGGGTCTTTCAAATTGCAGAAGACTGTACAAGCCATTGATAGCTTTTCTCGATGCACACAAGAATTGCCGAATGCATGTGTCCCCTGTCAACAGGGGAGTTAGTTCCTATTCACCACAATCAGCAGCCGGCTGTCCACCTCCTGAAGGGGCTGGCTGGCTGGCCGGCTGAAGCGGCACCTCTGGAGGCGCCCCCAGGCTCTCCTCTTGGTAGAGAAGCTCTGCTGGCAGTGGAGGCTGCAAAGCAGATTCGCTGTAATCACTGCTACCCCCCTACTGCATTGCAACAAAACGTGTAGTTCTTTTTCAACATAAAACTGCATTTGTTTTTTCTTGCTGGTTGGCCAAAATGTTTCAATATAAAACGCGTATATTAATGGTCGAGCAAAGAATTTGTGCACACTGTGGTTTGCAGCAGACTGGAGTCCTATCACACAAAAGGTTGGGGTTCAGAGGCGCCAACGCTGTTAAGATTTATGTACAATGTGCAACACTGTAAGCGCAAACACGAGATCGTAATTTTTTCGAGGTTTACATTGAAATGGTATTGGCGGGCCCCAAAATTTACTACTTAGATTAGTGCCCCAAATGAGCACCTCATATAACTAGTAGCTTTCATGACAGCCTTTAAATTCTAACAGAAAACCAGAAAAAAAAGCCAGCGATCGCTTGTTTGTGCTAACAGTATTGCACAGTGTGCTTATATTTTCTATGGGCCTTCCTCAGTTTGTTGCGCTATTACGACCACTTTACATGTCAACATAGTGTCTAGCGTACTGTCCGACGGCACTCCACACCCGCCTTCAAATGCCGTCCGAAAGATAGTTAAACGGGGGTGGATTGGTGTAGAAAATGGGAAAGGGGGAGAAGGGCTTGTCAAAGGTAGAGTCACTGCAGAGCGATGGCACGGTCTGCCATCTGAGAGGGCTCACTTCGCTTTGCGCCCTCTTTGATGGCATGGCGGTTTGAGCGATTTTAATTTTCTTATAACTTCCAAAATAACGCAAAAGTTGCCACAACAATATTTTTTTTGTTACTACGGTGCTTTAGGTTTATCTCACACAAGTTTTTGACTAGCCAAAAAAATCATTGAAGGGCCCTTCATTTTAAAACACCTCTAGATATGGGGACTTTGAAGAAAAATTCCGGCAACACATCTTACCCTCAAAGAACAAGAAGTGTGAAACTACTTGATTGAGCAGACCACTAAGCGATAACGACTGAGCGATTTCTGGTAATCCCGTAATAGCTGCGCGGCAGCTGACTTCCGGATACTGCTCCGAATATCGCTCCCAACCCTCCCAACAGAAGGCCTTGCTCCAACACGTGATACGCTGCTGCCTCACCAGTGTGCCTCACATCGGCCAAGTGCTCTGAAAATAATTAATGCAATAACCGTGCAACACAAATAAATAAAAACAAAACTACAGAAATTTAGAAATCTACTTATTTTGCTGATTTTTCAAGCTGAAATCTACTACTATTTTCTGTGGGACTGTGGCAACACTGCTGTCACCGCGAAGCGGCGTGAACGCAGGCCAGGGAGTGGGTTAACGAGCTCTCCATTGATACACGCGCCGTCCGACTTTCTTTCGGACGGCACTTGTAGGCGCGAGTGGAGTGCCGTCGGACGGCACTGTAGACGCAGCCTTACATAAAAAGTGTGTTTCTCACCGAGGCCTCGGACGACGACGACGACGGGAGGGACTGCCTGGGGCGCAAGCCACCGCAGCCCCTCGATGAGTCCCTCCCGACGATGGCCAGGATCCGGGTCTCAACCTCGTTGAGGGGACCCACCGGGTTGGCCCCACCGCCCGTCCGCGCCGCCTCCACCGCCAGCAGGCCGTCGTGCTTCCGAGTGGCACACACACGGGCGTTCCACAGATTTTTCCATTCAACTCTCTCCTTCCACGCTGGACCCTCCACGTTGAGGCGGCCCGTAATTACGTCCCAGAGGGCCGTCCTCTCCGCGGTGGTCAACGTGGACTCGGTTGCTGCCCGGACCAACACTCGATTTGAAAACATGTAGTCAATCAGCACATCGAGCTGTCGGTCCGAGCAGCGAGCCCCCTGCTTCTTTCTCTTCGCCGTGGGAGTTGAGGTGCAGACGCCGTTGTCAGCCATTGTCAGAGAAAAACAACGGAGCAGGAATGGTGCGAAGCTCGATTGCCGTTCTAGAATTACAAATAAACGCGAACTATTTATAATAAAATAACGCATGCCATTTATGTATTTTGAATACGGATATCTCAGAATTTAATATGTATATTTGTTCTGCTTTTTTTCCCGAAAAAATAGCACCGCAGTCGACGAAGAGCGTGCTCCCCAGATTTCCCTCTCGGGACTTCCTCGCTCCTAAAAATCTGTGAAGTTTCAAGTTAACAAGTGCCGCGAACCGTGACGTCGCTGTGAAGATGCCGCCCGATGAAGTTGGGTGCTTGTGAAGTTATGGCTCCTCCCCCATGGCCACGTCACGATGAACTTAGTTTATAGGTTTCACCAGCATAGACAGACTGACCTTAGCACATCGTACCTTCGCTGAGAAATGATCGCGTGTCACAAGCATCAATAGGGAGTTTTCGTAGACCGCGTTTCCCTCTCCGCTAAGCCCTCCGCAACGAAACAGCCGCTACTGCGCCGGCGCGCCGATGGCCTTGACTGTAGAGTTCCGGCTAGCGTAGCTGGTTGCGGAGAGCGTTACGGGACAGCAGAAACGATCTACGAAAACTCCCTAATTAAGTTGCCGGTGATCGTTGCCAAACCGAGTACAATGTCGTCCCGTATTGAAAATCTCAGTCGCGAGGATGCCACCGACGTCGCACTCACGACGCCGCCAAAGCAGCCGCCGACATAATCCTGGAAGCCGCCATTTTTTTTTAACTCTGCTTGTCTTGGCTTTAGCGAACTTCTCATCACGAATCCTCATTGGAGAAGCGCAAAGACTCTGCATACGCACGCTATTTTCGAGAAATAGCGCACGCTAAACTTGCGCATGCATAGCGCTAAACCTGGTTTGCGTACGGAGCATGTGCAGTTGCGACGACGCTATTCTTTGCGTCCACAGAGCTTTAGCGTGCGCTATTCTAAAACTCCCTAATAAAAGTCGTGTGTCATCCAAAACACACATATATATTAAAAATAAAAACAAATTATGATACCTATTGTTTGTAACTCGTTGATTGAAAAAAAAAATACACAAGCCACGTGACTTCCGGCAACGCGCTCCTCCTCTATATTGCTTCTTCCTGCCCAGTCTAGTTTCGGTTTCGGTTTCAAGCATAGACGTTTTTTTTTTACTTTAATGAAAATATATGTGACACTGTAGCAGAAATATTGATTGGGCAGTCTTCCGACACCATAATAGATCGCCCAACAAAAAATAAAAAAATAATAAAATTTGGGGTGTAAGTGCCCATTTAAAGTGCGCAAGGTGGTGTAATGTGGGAGGTGTAGAAAAAAGGAAGGATTCCCTTAGATTAAAACAACAACGTACTGGCGTTTATTCATTAGTCGGTAGCCATCTTGGAGAGTGCTACAGTTGCCAGACCAAGCCATATTTATGGCTAGATTCCACTACAGTAGACGCTACATTTATCCCTCTGAGAAAATAGTTTCGACAAGACTGCAACACTAAAAGTATGCTGAAAATGTCCGACTGGTAGAGGAGTTCTCTTTCACACCAGTTATCCCCCTGAGAAAATAAGACTCAAAGGTTTGGAAACAGGATAACTGGGCGAGGTGGTATGTATTCATAATGGAACAGCGCGAATTTTACAAGGACTGAGGAAGGAACTGGACAGGACGAGCGCAAACCAAATCAAAGATTTGGTTTGCTGTGATACATTCCGCTAACTTGCAATGTTTCTTTGAAAAAAAAAAAATTCCTCATCAACATTTTATTAGAAAAGAAAAGTTTTCTACACTGCAAAGTCCGAAAGATGACGAGGAGCACGACAAACTCTTGTCGGAAAACGGCGCCCGGCACAGTTTGGTTGGGTCACTGGTGGTGCAGATGAGGCCAGAGATGAGCGATGGTCTAAATAGGTGCGATTGCCAGGGTTGGATGGAGGGGGCTCTGGGTCTTCGATGTCCAGTTCTTCTCGTCCAGGCGTGATGATCACTTGCGATGCATTCTTGAAGAAGGCGGCGTTTCGCGTTATGACTTTCCCATTGCGAGAGGCCTTGACGCGAGATCCATGAGCCTCAATGACTGTGTAGGGCTTGGGGTCGTAGAACGGAGTGAACTTGTTACGCCGCTCCTGTCTGCAGATCACAAGTTTACCAGGAACAAACTTGTGATGCTGAGTGTGTCGCCGTGCATCAGCAAATTTTTTGTTGTATCTTTTCCTGGATTTGTCGTTTCTTTGTGACTTGATGTGAGTAGGGCTACTGTTGTCTGGGTCTCCGATTACCGGAAGTAGATTGCGCACTGTGCGCTTGAAGAGGAGCTCAAACGGTGAAGTTCCTGTAGAGCCATGTGGGGTGGAGCGGTAGGCTAGCAAAAAGGATTGTAGCACGTCCATCCAGTCCTTGCCTCTGATTCTGCTCGTCAAGACTAGCTTGTTGAGCGTTCTCATAAATCTCTCTACCTCACCGTTTGCCTCGGGCCAAAGTGGCGTGACACGGTGGTGTTTGAATCCGAATTCTTCAGCGAATTTTGAGAAGTCTCCGCTGGGAAATGGAAGACCATTGTCAGTCTTCAGCACCGTTGGAATGCCGAACTGGCCGAAAATGGTACGTAGTTTGCTAATGACAACTGGTGCGGCAAGTGTTCGCAGAATGTTTACGACTGGGTATCTTGAGTGGTCGTTGATGAGGACAATTGCGTGCTTAGCCATCAGGAAATGGTCCAGTGAAGTCTAGATACAACTC
The DNA here is from genome assembly GCA_013358835.2 of Ixodes persulcatus. Classification (NCBI taxonomy): domain Eukaryota; kingdom Metazoa; phylum Arthropoda; class Arachnida; order Ixodida; family Ixodidae; genus Ixodes; species Ixodes persulcatus. Next base: position 37,392 of record JABSTQ010002216.1, on the reverse strand, counting down.
AGTCCAAGGACACTCTGGTAGTTTGGATGCAGGCATTGGATCGCGGTGGTGTTCAGGTGTTGCCGCCTGGCAGGCAATGCAGCCCTTCACAATACTGTCCACGAGCTTGTCTACCCCAGGAAACCAGACTTTGCTTCGCAGCAGTTGTTTTGTTTTGACGATTCCTTGGTGCCCCTTGTGTGCAAGGTGGACTGCCTTATGCTATAGGTTGGTAGGTATCACGATCCGCGTCCCTCGCAGGATCAGTCCTTCTCTGGACACGCCGAGTTCACTCATTACTCGGGAAAATGGACGGAGAAGTTCATCCAACCAGGAATTTTTGTCGAGTTGCGGCAGTTGCAAGGCTTTGGTCACCTTGGTCAGGTGGGGGTCTGCCTTGGTTTCCTTTAAGACATTTTCCAAGGTAATGGCGCATGGTAAGCTGTGCTGTATCATGCAGGCCACGTAGTCTTCTGACATCTTTACAAGGGTGCGAGGCCTGTCTTTCTTTTCTGGTGGGGTCTGTGGTGGATGTCGAGACAAGTAATCGCTGGTATTAGTTGACGCCTTGGTGTGTGCGACGTCGAAACTGTATGGCTGAAGTCGAAGTGCCAGACGTTCGATCCTCGCTGACGGAGAAGAACGTGGGTTAGACAGGATGTTGACGAGTGGTTTGTGGTCGGTGAGCACTCGAACGCTGGTGCTGAACAAGTAGATCTGGAAGTGCTTGACGCCCCAGACCACAGCCAACATCTCTTGTTCTATCTGAGAGTACCGCGTCTCCACAGCCGTCAAGGCTCAGCTTCCGTAGGCAACCACCTTAGTTCCAGCTGCGGAGGACTGGGCGAGAATTGCACCGAGACCATGTGGTGCAGCATCGACGATGAGATCTGTGCTCTTCTCGGGGTCAAAATAGGCTAGAGTAGTAAAGTTCGAGAGCATGCCTTTGAGCTCGTCGAATGCTCTTTGTTCAACGCTGGTCCAAGTCCATGGAGTTCCTTTGATGGTCAGCTGGCGCAACGGTTGAGTCAGGTTTGCGAGGTTGGAGAGGAAACGTCCGCAATAGTTGAACATCCCTAGGAGACTCCGGACTTCATTGGCATTTGTTGGTGGGGCAGCGTTCTGGAGAGCCGACACCTTCATCGGATCTGGTTGTACTCCAGCACTCGAGAAGACGTGTCCAAAAAAAGTGAGCTGCTCTTGAAAGAAGCTACACTTCTTGGGATTTAGCGTGAGCTTACCCTTGCCCAGAAGTTCCAACGTTGCCTCAAGATCTTTGTCGTGGTCTTCCTTGGTCGTGCCGTAAACCAGGATATCATCACTAACGTTAAGCACGTTGGGAATGCTGCCGAGGACTTGTCGTATGGTGTCTTGAAATACTTCTGCTGCTGAGTTGATACCAAAATTCAGACGTTTGTACCTGAAGAGTTCGGCGTGTGTCGATAAAGTTGTGATTGGCCGGGAGTCTTCGTGCAACTCAAGCTGGTGGTACCCTTCCTTGTGGTCGAGTTTGGAGAACACCGTTGCTCCATTGAGTGCTGTGTCGTGAACTGTTGGCGTGACGTGCCACTCGCGGCAGATCGCCTTGTTGGCGCATCGCATGTCTATCCACATCCGCAAAGCTTCCTGGTCGTGTGGCTTGGGCACTTGAACAACCGGAGACACCCACGGTGTTGGCCCTTCAGTTTTCTCAATGATGTCAAGTGCTAGCAGTCTAGTCAGTTTTGCCTCTATTGGTTTCCTCATGGCAAAAGGGATGCGACGGTGTGGTTGTGCGACTGGTGGCACACTGTCATCCATATGCAGGCGCACCTGCTGGTCTCGAAGGCATCCAACTCCATTGAAAAGCTGGGGGTACTGTTGCTGAATATTGTTTTCCGTCAGGGTGTCTTCGACGTTGTAGGTGATGTGGACTAAACCCAGACGTGAAGCTGCAGAAAAACTCAGAAGGGCTGGATGGTCACCGTTGACAACGAAGATTTCGTCTGTGCCTTCCTGAGCTTTGTATTGCATGTCACGGACAGTTCGCCAAGCACTGTCAGTGGGGACGTTGCACCGTATGCGAAAAGTTTTACACCTGTTTGCTCCAAGCTGTGGCGGAGCCCGAGTTTCGTCAGGTCGCTTGATCCCAAGGTTGACACAGTAGCTCCTGTTTCGAGGGTGAATTCTACTGGCATGGCCATTGACCTCCACGATCACTCGCGGTGACCTTGAGATGTCGCGTGAAGTGTCAGTTGCGAAAGTGTACTCGTCGCTGTCCGAGCCAGCGTTGTTGCATATAGCACGGACGGTGACTGAAGCCGACCGACATACTTTGGAGAAGTGGCCAACCTTCTGACATGACCTGCAGGACTTGCCTCTGGCTGGGCAGCTGGATCGACCACCGTCGTGCGGCCACGATCCTCTACAGTTGTAGCATGTTGCATCCGGGTGTTGACGACGTGAATTATCACGAGGCTGTGATGGGGTTTTCTGGGGGCGCTTGGACGGGTGGAGGTGCGAAGACGGCTTGGCGTTCGCTGCTATCGCTGCCATTGTGTTCTCGTTGGGCTGCTGCTGGCTTCCTTGTTCCATCAACGTGACGTTGTGCTCCACTTCTTCAAATAACCTGCCCTGTTTGAGGATTCCCTCCAAATTGAGGTCATGCTTCATGGCATAGCGGCAAAGGCGTGAAGATGTTGTAGACAGCGGGATCTGATTTTTTATTTCCGTCTCTGGGTCGGCGAAGGCGCAGTGTCGCGCTAGCTGTCGTAGTTTGGCGTAAAATGAGTCAAGGGACTCTCCTTGTACTTGCTTGGCTTGCCGGAAACGGTAGACCTCGAAGGTTGTGTTGACCCTTGGAGCGAATTATGTGTCCAGCTTCTTGCGTGCTGCGGTGTAGAGCGGGCTTTCGCCAGCGGTGCTTGAGACAGTTGACGCTGTTGCCGCAGGTGCGGTCACAGAAGGTTCGGGGAGCGCGCAGTAAGTGTCATGGACTTCCTACCCGATGTAGTGTAGCAGCAAAGCGGTCTTACGGGCGTCGCTTGTGATGCCGCAGTCCACCACGAAGTTGTCAAAGCGTCTCACCGACTTCAACCACTCGGTGCCGACGTTATTGGCTTCAGTGGCACGCGCGTTGAAGAAGGAAAACGTGGGGAGCGTGCTGTGCTCCATCCCGTCAAACAGGATGTCCGTTGTTGGGTGTGGAGGGGTCCGTGCGGTTCAAAATCGTTGTTGGGCAATTCTTGTGTTGTTACGACGCACCCTCGTCGTCATTGTAATGTAGGAGGTGTAGAAAAAGGGAAGGATTCCCTTGAATTAAAACAACAACGTACTAGCATTTATTCTACTGATCTTTATTGTAGTAGGCTGGATCGCGGACCGCGGCCTCGGCAGCTGGGGCCGAGTGTCGCCACTGGCGGCCATTGATTGACACCAGCCAATGCATTGGGACTCTATGGGAAGAACGAGAAAAAGTGCCGTTTCCCCCGTTTCTTGTGTCGGCACTGAAACTTTTTGGCTGCTTTTCGATAAGCCCGTCAAATAGCTTGCGTACAAACATTAAAACTGACAGCCCTCGCAGTTCTTATAAATAAATATTTTTGTGGTCGAGAGTGACTCCGCTGTAGTGAAGCTCAATGAGACGAGAGTTACCTAGAGTTACCGCGGAGTCGGTGGCATTTTCGTTGAGTTGGGTTTAGCAGACAACAAGCTCGAAGGCTTTGCTACGCGGAATTCACTCACTCCCGGAAAGCCGCTGTCTAGATGGAACTTCTCTGTCATTCATCAACTTCTGGGCTTCCCCGAGGACGGTCTCATTGACGGCAAGTTCCTTTGTTTACTCCGCTAGGAGAGCAAGGTTGCCAGCTCAGCCGTAGGTGCTCCGGTACGTTTGATTTTTTTAATCGGCGTTCGAACGTTTGACGAATACCGATTCGATCTCCAAACACCCGACAAGGATCGCAGCGCACCATAAAATACTCGCCTCCGAGCACAGCGTACAGGCTTCAATATTCTTACTTTTCTGCGTTTCTCCCATAGACTTGCGTGTATTGCCTGGTGTCAAGCAATTGACCCCGTAAGTGATGACGTCACAACATGGCGTCTGGGTCCAAACGAACCGTTGCTATGGACTAATGTATGGAGACTCCACATGAGGCTAGATTTTTGCTTACAAGTAAGTAAATAATTTTTTGTAAGCAACCTAACTTCTCGATATCTAATTATGAAGATGTTCTTGTCGTCTCAGTGTCGTATTTCAACAACGAAAGCCATTTCTGAAGCATTACACTCCGCTTTGGTTTGGTAGCAGACGACACGATAGATTTGCTGGCCTCTGTCGCAGCGGGCGTCTTCATTGAAATGCGTCGGTAAACAAGCGACAAAAACAAGTGGATTGCCGTGGCCGTAGAGGCCTCCGCAATGTGCGTTGTTTTTCTGTGAAGAGCCCAGCTTAGTTCAGAGGGGTGAAAATGCCGTAAAATCAAACCACGTCATGCAGATCATTTACGACGACGACCTGAAGTGCATTACCGGCATAGTGCAGGCCGGTATGAGAAAGAAATCGCACGGCGTCAAGGAATCGTTTATTATTATATGGAGGTTGTCAAGTTATTAAAGAATTCCATGTCTATCGCGATTATTTAGTAACCATTGCAGCGATGGTTACAGCCAGATACGACGCACCCTCGCATAGCGCGAGTCCACAAACACAATTTGGGATCTCGACCGATCGCCTGAAGTGCTTTTCTCACGGGTCCAATGCGATCTTTTAGAATACGAGCATCTCGATCGACGCCCAGACTTTCGATAAACCATATTGCCGCGAGCGCAGCTGATTAAGTATGCAGCGCGCTCTTGGCCTAATGGTTATCGCGCGTGCCTTCCACGCAGAAAGCCAGAGTTCGATTCCTGGCCGCGGGTACGCATTTTTGTTGACTCTAATGTAATGTTCTGGTAAATTAGGGAACCGTGTTGCTGATTCGAGTTTAGAATATTCTACACGCCGAACCGTCTACGCCGACTGTTCCAGAATCCCACGCGTGCACAAAAGGGGCTCCGCGTGGCCAGCCGGACTCAGTTTCGCCCCAGCGTTCGACTCTGCTGTCACGCCGACTTCGACGCCCGCGACGATGTGCTTTCTTCTGTTCCCTTTTTATTTTTGGGCACGAGTTCGCCTTATTTAAACGTTCAGTTTCCCCAGTTATTCTTCCTTGTCATTCGTGACAATATTTTGCATCGCACCCCACTATGAAATATTTATAAGTTACTGAAAATCATTATATTTCAAACAAATGCGATATCAGAATATCGTCCTTATTCACACGATTCAAACGACGGCGCCGGCTTGGCCGGCCGGCGTGTGGCAGATGGCATACTTGCATTCGTCGTCTGCTGCAGGCATCTTGAGAACCGGAAGTTGCAGTCGTAAATATTTCAGAAACAAGCGATTACCGGCACACTTATGTCGAAACATATATGACATTCAAGCTTTCTATATCTGTGATTTTTAGAAGTTTAAATCCTACTTCTGATTTTTGAACGGTCGGGTTTTCGTAGCGAAACCTAGCCACATGTATTTGTTCATAACAACGACCCTAGCAACGGTTTGTTTGGACCCATGACGTCACACTTACGGAGTCAATGGCCGCCGGTGGCGACACCGACGGGCTCCCGATCCGCGATCCAGCCTACCACAATAGAGATCAGTGGTTTATTCGTTAGTCGGTAGCCATCAACGTTACTAAAACACTCAGTTGGGAAACTCACCCTTGAAACTTGGGCCGCTGGCGTCCACCGAGACCGAGCTAAATACGATAACAGCGCCACCCTTTAGTGACGAGTTCAAACATGAAAGTTGCTTTACCTAGCTACTGCGAAATGGCCCTGCGAGATGGCGCCACCGGCCTTGCCCGACTCGACCTGAACCAATACGTGCAGCCGTGGAGTTCCCGAAGTGACGCTGCAGGAGAAATGGCGGCGTTGCGATCGCCATTAGCTCGGTTCTCGAGTACGGATCGGAGCCACTTTTTCAAGCAGGCTCTATGGCAGTTTCCCAACTGAGTGTTTCTAGTAACGTTGGTAGCCATCTTGAAGAGTGTTCCAGTTGCCAGACCAAGCCAGATTTATGGCTAGATTGCACTACAATAGACACTAAAGGTGGTGGTATAATTTCATGAGAAAGCAGGCAAGCTTGTGCAAGACAAAACGTTTATGTACTGACCGATATAAGATCAACCTTACTTGTACAATTAGATCTGTATGTGCCCGTCTCTTTCAGTCCCATTCTTTGTCGGTCTGTGTGCGTGTGCGCGCAGACACACAAGTTTTTGTTTCCTTTGCATCAAGATATGCTTGCATGAAATGCTACGTAATTAAAGAAAAAGAGGAAGATAAATACAAAGCTCACCTCTTCGATTATCGCAGAAGAGCACCGCATATTGCTCCTACTCAGCATGCAATACATTTTTATTTGCCCGATGTTTTTTTTTTTTTTAATTAACACAAAAAAGATTTACATGGACGGCATCAAATTACTAAGAAACAATAATATACACGTATTTATGATATTAGATTTGCGGGAAATGATTTTTGTGAAAAGGGTGGTCTGAAAAATGATCATACTCCATGACTTTGTGGTAGATAATTTTTCAGGATGTAAATGCCTCGTCGATTTTGTGAAAAAGTGCAGTGTTTGCACTTTCTAGAAGCCGGAGAGATTTGTCGTTGGAAGCCAGCGTGTGATCGATAAAAGATGTAAAATTTATATTTTTGGGACATATAAAAAGCGGAGGACAGGTAAGTCCTTCTTAAGTCTGCCCCAGCCCTCATGCAACGTCACCCTCAATGTATAGGCTCAAAAGCCAAAGTTCCGTTCGTGTGCACTTCCGCCGCTACAGCCTCGCACGCGAAAAGGCGCCGCAGGCTGTTGAACGTGTCACTGTTGAACCAAATACTTTACGAGGGGTAATACAGGACACTCCCTGCGAATACAATGGCCTCGGGACGACAGGTTTTGCGCACTTTGAATGAGTGGATATGTCATGGCGTTGCGGTTTCCCCCTTTAGGATCGGATGGTGAGTAGCGCCGTCTCTCGGTGCGGCATATTTTACTACCGGTCGACCTTCTTTCAGTGTGTGCACGCTGTTAGGTCGCGACGGCGTAGGTCGTCTGTTGAATTTAAAAACCAGCGGACACTTTATTGGTGACTCATTTAAAGGGCGCGTATACGTAGGATGAGCTCTATGTCTACGTTCTGTTACATATATCGCACGCATGTAGCTCGATCAGCGAGTATCGAAATTCGTACGGGCGGTTTTGAAAGCTGCTCTAATAAGTGTGGTTAGTCGTAATCGCACTTCAAAGCAATACGGAGCAACTAATATTAAGGAACTATGTCGACACTTGAAGCACGTTTAGCAGGCACAGCAATTTATTGTCATATACTGCACCTCAAAGCATTTATTACTATGATTATCGCTAAAGCGCCTGAGAAGGCACCTCGAGTAAATGACCCTAATTTCGCGAGCTCGGTATGTCGAGAATTTTACAAACTGCTGGTTTCGGGAATGTCTGGCTGGCCCGAAATTCTGATATCAGGAATGGGGTTCTGCGTATTAGATAAGAGACGATTTAACCGAGTGATTCATTCCTCGCTATTTTCAAATTGCAAATAGACGGTGCTTTGCAGCAGCCCGAGGCAACAGAAAAAATATTCAGAAAGTTGGGAATAATTTTTTATTACTTCGTGGATAGTCAACATTATTCCTAATAGACCATGCTGGCCTTGAACAAAGTTGGTTTGGAATATTTTAGTATTTCTACAGCGATAATTGAAGGTGCGAACTCAGATTCCACTCATGAATGTCATTCGACAATTTTTTTGTTGAAACACTATTTTATATTAAACAAATATGTACAGCTTTGCATTCAACAAACACAGATCTCTGTTTACGCAGACAATAACCCTTTGTGCAAATATATACAGCTCAGCATTGAACAAACACGGATCATATATATATTTTACACACACATTTTGAACAAGGTCAGCATGAGAAACGCGACGTTGAAGTTGTTTACTTACGGGATTTGATCTGGAGGGAACCGAAAGAATGACAGGTTTTTGCCCTGCAAGGTCCGGTTTTGCAGTAGAGAACGGAGCACACTGTCCCTCCCGCCATCTTCACTGATTGTTTACAGCGGCGAACGCGTCATACTTGGTGCACTACAAAAGGACACTGTAGCGTGTAATCCGTAGAAAAGGACGTTGGCATCAACGTGCGGTGACAGGTCGCGCAATGGTGGCCACTGATAGTCGACGCGCCCGGCCGAGTCCGGCGCCCGCGTGATCACCCGCGCGCGTCGGTGACGCATATCGGTCACGTGTTCTGGCGGGAGGAGAAAATGGGAGAGAAGGGGATAGAAAAGAGGGAGAGGGACACACCCAAATTATTCCGCGCCACCAGGAGAGGAATCGGCGCGGCCATCGCTCCGTTTAATGAGCGGAATGTCCTTTATTCCCCCTAGTAAAGTATTTGGTTGAACGCTAAAGGGCTGTTTATACTCTAACGTCGACGAACGCAACGCGCGCCGGCGCAGACCGACGTTCGTCGGCCACTACGCCGCGCCGAGAAGCGCCCGAACGAGTTTTCGTAGACCGCGTTCTCCCCTCCGCTAAGCCGTCCGCAAAGAAGAAGCCGTTACTGCGCCTGCGCGCCGATGGCCTTGGCTGTAGAAACCCGGATTTCGTAGCGGGTTGCGGAGAGCGTTGCGGGACAGCGGAAGCGATCTACGAAAACTCCCCAATGGTGTTTACAGTCTAGCGTAGACCAACGCTGGTCCAGCGCGCCCTGACGGACTGTCCCACTTTGTGCATGCGCGTCTCCGTGGCAACCGCATCGTCTTTACGGGTGATTTATGGGCAGTAGCTTGCGCCACCTAGCGTAGATGCAATCGGTCAGTGTGGTTCGTTCTCGTGTTGTCATGTCACGCCTCAAATCAACCATTCGGGTAGCGGTTAGCAGTTCAAAAACAAGCAAATGATGGCGATAACGAGTGCAAACCAGAATTTATTTTTTCCTAAATCTCACACAAATGTCAACAAAAAGAAAAACGAAAAAAAAAACCCCCGATATCGCGTTCGTCGAACCTAGCTGCTTCGCAGGTTCGCCGGAATCGTGCAAGCGACTCCGGCGATTTCGCCAGAATGCTTCAATGAAATCGATGCACTCAATATTCGACAGAGACCTCTTTCTGACAGATAGCCCGTGCGTTATCATCATAGTAGACTTTCACGCTGACTTAAGAACGGACACCGAAGAGAGCGGACGATGCCTAAATTACGCAATGTATGCGTTCGAAATTGCAACGCACTTTACAAAGCCTATACAAACAATACAGGATTCAGTCCAATTGGCATCGCGTACCACTACTATCGTTTAAGGCCTGTCCAAACAGGATACTACAAAACTCACGACTCCGGCAAATCGTGCGGCGCTCCGCTTCCGGCCGTCGGGGGGAAACTTCCCCCCCCATCAAAGCTGCCGGGGGGAAATTTCCCCCCGTCAAATCTCCTCCTCGCTTCCTCCACGGCGGCCTTGCTCTGCTCATCACGTGGGTCCGGAGAGCCACCCACACGCTCTGTTGGCTCTCGGTCAATCGCTCAAGGCCTCCGCCGTTTGTCAAGTCCCGAAAACGGGAAAGGGAACGACACGAAGGTGAGGAGGCGACGGCCTAGCCGAGGCGACGGTGGTACGCGAGGGCGTTGGTGAGGTCAGCCAGACCCAGACGCAGGTGGCGTGTGACGTCAAATCTGACGAATACCGACGTCAGAGAAAAGTGGAAGAGGCGATCGAGGAGAGAAGTCGTGATCGTGAAAATTTTCACGACTCCTGCAAAAATTTTCACGACTCCGACAAATCGTAAAAATTGAAGCGTCCGCTTCAATTTTCAGGATTTGTCGGAGTCGTGCGTTTTGTAGTGTCTTGTTTGGACAGCCCTTACAAGCTGAGACCGTTTACAAGCTGAGACAGCCCAATTGAAAATTTCTGGCCGGCTAATTATTTCAGAAGTTTCACTGTGTCCGCTGTTCCCGTACATTCGACGACGCTTTTTCGATCGGGAAAGACTGCCGGTGAGTGCGACTAGCAAATGATTATGAATAACACACACATTAAGTCATCCTATCTTCTCATTAACCCTGCCTTTGGCGCGTCAGGCAGCTTCCAGCTTTTGCCGGCACCCCACCGGCTCCTTAGGTCGATATGCCTATCGAGAATCGAGGGTAGCGCGTCCTCGGAGCGGTCCACGTCCACGCACACACTCGCCCAGTCAAGCGCACGAACGTCAAATACGCACACCAACACTGGAATACGACAACGGCACACGACACACGGCAAGAACGACAGGTTCAGATCCCAAAAATGAGCATCTCGCACCACACTCCGACTGGCCCCGACAACCCCGCCAACCGGATTCCCGAATGAGGCATTCGCATGAGGGCTTCTGGGATAGCCTCCTTCGGCGACGTCGTCGTCCAACGTTGAACGTAGAGCATGTCCAAGTCCGTCGTAAGCTACGCTGTTGCGCGTCGAGCTGCTTGCGCTGCGCCGCGTTCAACTTGACGTTGGAGTATAGACACCCCGTTCGCAGACAGCGTCAGCGAGCGTGAACGAGCGCGTGCGCTCGTTGACGTTACGAAGGAGTATAAACAGCCCTTAACTCCTCCGCTATCGGCGCTCAGTGTATAGTTCGATCTCCTCGAGAGGTTATCCGACCGGCGTGTTCCTGTATCGCCGTCTGTCCACCAGATCGGTTTTTTCTTACAGGGTTCGGTTATTCATTGTGAAAGAAAGTGTCTCAAGGTCAAAGCCACCATGAGAATGTGTTCTGCAGCTTAGATGAATGTGTCTCGAAGTTAAGAGGTTATTAGGTTGTTATGTCCACAAAGAGTGCATCCTTGAAGAGGTCGATGATGTCAGCATCGGGAGCATATAAGGAGCCAGAAAAATTAATTATTTTAGCTGCGTTCGGGACGATCTCCGACAATTGTCTTTTTCTCCGATTCGAAAGTTCCCTAATTTTTCCGCCCGGCAGTCTCAGGCGTTACATTATAATTAATTGTCAACAGTTCGCCCGCACACTCACTGTTATTACAGAAAATACACCGCCCTACACTGCGACTACACCGTCTGCACCGGACCGATAAAATCGAAAATGATTTCCCAATTTAAGCAATTTTCATCATTTTTCCCTCGAGCAAACTGCCGTTTCTGAAGTGTAAGGTACGTTCTGAGCCAACACCGTCTAGAGTAATCGAAGCCTGTGCACCAAACTTTAGATGTCATTACTTTGAGATCGAGCGAAGACACCGATTGGATACCGAGTGCTGCGTCAGTGCTCGGCTCGGCCATCGTGTCCAATGAACGCGTCGAAGGGCGCTCGGCATCGGGCTCGAGTTCACTTGCCGAGTTGGCGCCATCCGACTGTGATGACGTTTCATAGAGGAAGAGTGGGGAGTTCAGAGGCCTTCATTATTCTAGATCCGGGGTCGGCAACCCACGGCCCGCGAGGCAGTTTCATGCGGCCTCCGGAGGGACACCAGAGAAGGACCCCCCCCCCCCCCCCCCTCTTTTTTTTTTTGCTGCTTCCTAACACAGAACAGACTCAAGGAGCATGCGACAGTTTTCACTCCAAATGGGAATCCCCAGGAACAAGCACTTCCTATTGGCATTATCCGGCATCCCCATACTTCACTTGGACCGAGAACGTCTTCCCTTCTTTTTTGCCTTCTCCTCACCTGCACCCCTTCTCCCCCCTCCCCCTTCGCTACTTGCGCATTGAACATGAGGGCGCGTAAAACAAACAATCTCTGCTCCTTTTTATCGGAACCCATCTACCATGACACGTAGAATATCCCCGTGTAAACAACTTCCGAAATATGCACCTGAAACGATGCGTGACCGTCAGAGTAGTTATCTGTACCCAAACCACGTTATCGATGCGCCATCTGTTTCTTCAAACAGCCGTGTGACAACTTGAAAGATAGGGCTCGAGCCAGGCGGCTAAGCTTCGAGGAAAAGCGCCGACCGCGCCCACCCCGGGAGCCCTTGGATTTAATGCCTGAATCGAGCATGAAGGCCGATTCACACATTTGTGTCGGTTGCGTTCGCAACAGCCGAAACGACAAAGCCACCGGGACAAGCGTTCGCCGTACACGAGGTGGCGAGCGATGCAGGATGTAGGTTCGCGAAGCAATCGTGAACCACTGTTGGTCTGGAGTTTTTGTCGTTTGTGTTGGTTCGGCAGTTGTGGACGCAACCGTCGTAAATGTCTGAACCAGCCGTAAAGCGGAACTGCAGTGTTCGACCAGGCACGAGTCACGGTTGTTTGCAACCTTGTGTCAGCATGTTACACGCGCGAACACGATAACAAATCGTATAAAAAATAAAAATAAACGCAAGTGAAACGCAATTTGAATGCTTTTTTATCGCATTTTTTGTTCTCGTTATAGTTTTCAGAGTTAAATTCACCAATGAAATTCTGCCAGCTTAGCGTTCGCGAGTAACTTGAAAAAGCGTAATCACGCACAATCGAGACGCGACCGAGATAACAATCGAGACGCGACCGAGATACATCCGACTTTGCTCGCCAGAGGCGCTAGCCAAACTTGACAGCTATTGACAGCCACAGGCGTATCCGGATGCCGGCCGGCGCTACCCGCTTCGGGGCACCCCGCTGGCCAATCTCGATCCCTTCTTGCCTTCGGGGGCTCTAGTTTGAACTGGCGTCGTATCGCCAGAGGAGCGGGTAGGCACGCCACAGTCTGGCGCCGGGCGACGCGGCCGCTAGAACCTTCGAAGAGTCGACCCCACGCAGGCACTGCTGCGTTGTTCCAGGGAAGCAAAGGCATTGCTGAAGTCCCTCGAGGTTAGTCCTTGCTCGTTCATCTGCCGTCGCTCGCTTCGCAGAGCGAGCGTTGATGTCATCGTCGTCCCGTATGTCATCACAAACGCGATTTCAACTTGATGTCAGCGCGTTTGTCAGTTCTTCACTGTTTTCATGCACGAGCAATAAGTTCGTTACCGCATTCAACGTCACTGGAATAAGACTCGCCTACAGCTTGCGACGCCAACCGTTGTAAAGATATATATATATATATATATATATATATATATATAATTTCTTTTTTCTGGTCTGACTCAATAAGCCGGGCGCCTTGGAGATAAAATGAACCGAATTCGCGGACGATAACCTGGGCAGACTGGTCAGCCAAGGCGAAACAGCCTGCGGGACTTTCACAGAGATCTGTCCGCGGGCTCCGACACATGCCTTGTGTAGTTTCCAACCATGTGTCGGTTCGCGTATAGACTTCTTTCGAAAGACCGCCCCCTGTTGGCAGCTGTGGAATCCCCGCACAATGGAGGACTAAAACCGTAAAGTCACGGCACACTTTACGCTTTTGGTTGGATTAAAAGACAAAAACCCACCCGCAGAAAAAGGTGATGAGCGCAGTGACGCTGCACTTTTGAAGCTGTTTCATTGACTCGTTAGATCCTGGCGTTGGCTCTGCTCCAACTTTCGCTATCCTATAAAATGACTCGCACGTTTCACGATGTCAGTTGTTCCGCCATTGTGCAGCTGTTCCCACCTTCTAGTGATCAACCCGTGACTTGCGAAAGGCGTCTATTGAGTGACACGTTCCCACTGGCTTAGTTCCCCATCTCAACCCCCCGCAGATGCAGCACCCCGACGCAGTTCGTTCCGGCTCGTCGTCATCGTCGGGTTGGGCCGGCGTCCGTCACAAGGCCTACACCGTGCTCGGTGCTTCCGTCTCGGTCAGCCTAGCCGTGCTGGGCACGTACCTGACCGCCGCCGTGCATCCGGGCTTTCTGCCCGTTCCCTTCTTTGCGCTCTTCGTGCTGTGCCACGTGCTCGTTCACCCGTCGACCGCCAAGAGCTGCTACTTTGGCCCGCCGGTCATCCGTTACGCCATGCCCAGAGAGTTCTCCTACGAGATCATGGTGCTCAAGGCTCAGCCAGACTACATGACCACCGTCCCCGTCAGGAAGGAAGTGCCGCCACGGCCTCAAGCACCGATCCGAGTGACTACGAACCGGGGAGCGTACTGCGCCCCGATTGTGCCCAGTTTCCAGGTGCCGCCCGTGGCCATTGTTGTGATGTAAGCCTGTACCTGTGGTTCCTGGAGCGCGTCTACGACTTGTGTCTGTTTACCGCGTCCCAAGCACTGTCCCTCGATGCGCGTCTGATGAAGTTGTAGAAGTGTCAGGCTGTCGCCGGGCGCTGCCCTGGTAGCCTTACAGCAGTGGTGCACGGTGGATGAGGCAGACGCCTTGTCTACAGCAGGTTACTCTCCAGCCCGACTGTCCACGGAGGTTTCAGCAGCCAGGAATTGGGACGCTCGCTCCGGACTTTTGACGCCAACCTCCAATATCGCGACGTCCGAGAGTATGACCTGATGCCACTTTGGGACCGCTTTTAAGGTATGGGCAGGAAGGACGCGAAAAAAACACCAGTCGGGGACGCGCTTCAGGTACCATACTGAAACGTGAAGAACTGCCTTTCCCCGTTTCTGCGGTCAAACTATTCCGGTCACTTCGTTAGGCGGTGCTGAATGGTGCCAACGGACGTGGCTGACATCTCCGGGCAGTCTCTTTTTCTACTTATCGTGGTCGTCCGGCCTTCATCGTGATCGAACTTCATAATATTTCACTGACCATGTAAATAGGTATTTATGGTGTACATAAAGAAGAGGTGTTCTTGCATCAAAAGCAATAAATGTTTTTTTTCCTGGTCTGCTGCCCTTTCTTTGTCCTCAAACTTGTTTTCAAGCGCTTTTTTTTTGTCAAAAAAGTCTGCCACAGGTCGTTTCTTTTGATTTCTCCTCGTTTGCGTGCACGTGACTGCTCATATTGTGAACTTTAACATATTTTATTTATACAGCGTGGGCCCAACAAATCCAACGCATTTTAAATTAATCTCAAAAATCAGTTTTCTATACTCGCGACAGTAATTTAGCAAAACAGCAAAGAAAAAAGCGACTGGGTGATGCATTTTTTAATTATTAAAAAAATCTAGGTGCAGTTAGAATTAAAAATATTGCAGTGGCTTAGCTCGGGCTATGCCCGGATACACGTAGCGTGAGCGGTCGGGCACGTAGCTCAGCCTCCTGGCGACGCCGCTTTGCTAGACGTCCCTCCCTTTGCTCCGGTGTCTCCGCAGCACGTTTAGCCTTCTTCTGTTCGTTCTTCCTACGCTCAACCGCTAATTGCCAGGCAACTACTTCGGGATCCGATGAGTTAAGATTCTCCGCTCTTCTGCGCCGCTGAGCAGCAATTTCGCTCTCCTTCTCCATGGCTATACCACAGTGGCAAACGCCCCGCTGTATGCATACCCCCACTGATTCCTCTGCGCATGCGCACAAAATGAGAGGCGCTATGAAGCGGCTCCGGTGCAGCGTCAAACTTGGCTACTGCGCAACGGAGGCGCACACCTGGGCACGCGCCGCCGCCAGTGCGTCTGCCGTGGCTATGACGTCACTCCTCTGGAATGCGCAGACCGGCGAGGCGCGCGCGGCGGCGGCGGCTCCGGCGCGCCAGCTGTGCGACGTGTGACGTTGCTGCTCCTCGCGCATGCGCAGCACGGCTCTCCAGGAGCCACGCGAAACTGCTCAACCTCGGCCAGTGTATCTCACGCTACAAAATAGAAAATGAAAGCGTTTATGCAATTCAGCCTCTGTAGACAGTGAAAAAGTGCTCCTGTCAGGCACGTAGCCAGGATTCTGTTTGGGCAGGGGGGGGGGGGGGGGGGGTTGCGCATAGGCCCGCCATCTTGCCCTCAAAAACGTCCAGATGTATTGTAGGAAAGCCACACTCGTGTCTGCAAGAGTTGGGTACGCTCGGCGCAGCGCTGACGGTGAGCGCTCGTTCGTTCCGCTTTATTTTTGGCACGCGCGTTTTATGCACGTGTAAATAAATGTTCGTATAAATACGAGCCCTTACACCACGCTCGTGTAAATAAACAAATATTCCAAATAAACGCCCGCTAAACTTTGCAAAGAGATTGCCGCCAGGTGGAGGTGGCGGCGGCGCAGTTGTGTTCGGCGTTTCGGCTTCTCTGCAGCGCGTGGATGCTTTTTGAACCACGTCATCTCGGTCGACGAATAGAGATGCGAGCGGCGCGGGGAAATCAGATGCGCAACTCTGCTCCCCCTTCGGGGGAGCATATACAGGAACCAACGTTACTAGAACCCTCAGTTGGGAAACTCTCCGTTGAAACCCGGGCCGCTGGCGTCCACCGAGACCGGGCTAAATACGACAACAGCGCCACTCAGTATCATTTGTCTTTGCTGTGGTCACCTTGAGCTTTTGGAAAGCATGTTTTTGCGTAAAACCAATAAAAAAAAAACTCTTTTTGTAGTAACTTTTATTGGAGTTTAGTACAAAATGAAGGGCGCGCGATGTTTTCTAAAATCTTTAGTTTGCAAGGTATTGCAGCACAATTAATATTGTTTTTATACAACCATGCCTCAGCAGTGATTTCAGGTAGAGCGTCCCGACCTAGGTGCATCTTAACTTCGGTAGTAATTCGCGGCGCGTCCGCTTGGGAGGCGGGGCCCTGAAACCCCTTCCACCGTATCTGTTTCGGCGCCAAAATGGCCGATGAAAGCCAAAATAGAAGTCACGTGCAGTTCCCCTAGTGGCCGCTGCGGGAGAAATGGCGGCGTTGTGATCGTCATTAGCTCGGTTCTCGAGTACGGATCGGTGCCACTTTTCAGAGCAGCCTCTATGGCAGTTTCCCAACTGAGTAGTTTAGTAACGTCACGGCGCGGTAGTGGCGCCTCGGGCGCACTTCCGGTCTGGGGCTGTGGGCGGAAATATCCATGTGAGACGCGTATTCCTGTGTTGTTTTGAAAGGAACCAGACAAAAACCTGCCTTCTCGTCAAAACGCCGCGACTGGGGCTGTACCAAAAGAGTCGGGAAAGGTTTGAAGGTCAGTTTTCATGTGCTCGGTTCGTCCGAGAACGTGGATATGTGCCGTGAAAAGGAAAAAAAAAACAAAAACAAAAAAAAAAAAACAGACGCCGTCGGACCACGATTGCTTGGGCGGGAAGCACTTTGGGTTGAATTCACGGATACTTGTGTTCATCAGATTCATTTGTTTTGTTCCAACATGAACGCCGAAATACCGTCAAGATGTATGGACCACCTGCGGACTACGTTCAGGGCGTCTTCAAGTTCAAACGGCCGCCTGATCGTTCGAACTGTCATCTGCTTTTTCAAATGTTTCTGCTTGTCGTCTGCTCTTTTAGACAAACCCGGCCCGTAGACCAAACGTGGGCCCGGTACTTGCGATAAGAAGTAAGTTCAGGCCTCAAACGACTCAGGTTTGATGGTTGGTAAGCAGGCTCGATGTAAACAGTAGATACAAGATGTTGATAATTGTTACCAGTGGTTATCACCGACTTGTTATGCCTGATTGGCTTGGTCCGATTCTGCTTGCGATTTTAGTATCGACGTCAACCATCTCAGCTACGGTTCACGCTTTTGCAGCCCGAGCGACGTCGCGACTGAAAATTGCGAGCGGAATCTCATCATGCGAATCAGGCTTTAGCGTACATTCTGCGGCGTCCACGCGGAATGAATCGCCGCATGTCACATTATTCACGCGACGTTTTGCGGTGTAACCAGCCTCGTTAATTTCGCCGAGGCCGCTCAAGTATTCAGACATTGCCAGGAAGACGTAGAATCAACAATTCGAACGCGAAAAAGGGCGGGGGGCTCACGCCGACGCCGACAACATCGCATTTCAATGGTTTGTTTATGGGCGACGGCGAGCTTCTTGCCCACACACCCATCGCGCATGCGCGGCGCCGGTGGCGTCCGCTAGGGGCGCTTCAGTCGGTTTGCAAACATGAGTAGGTATAGACCCTTTCATGGCAAACGCCACCAGGAGGTGTTCTAGTCTTTGACGTCCCAGAGAACTTCCGGTTCATAAAAAGTATGAACAAAGTCCACCCTAACACCGCTGTTTGAAATGTCGATGAAACGTTTAACCACCAATTCTCCAGGTGAACGCCAAAAGAACGAAGAAGCCCGAGATATGTTAAATATTTTCGAATACTCTTGTAAACCAACTTGCCTCCTCCAAGACGTTAAATTGATCGGCCGAGGGCCCTCGTTAAATCTCCAACCTTGATGTGCGTGTAGCGTTTATGCTTTCTAGCACTGGCGACATAGGCAAGCTCGACAGACTTGCAAAGACGGAGCGACCGGAAGTTGTTTGGGACGCAGGAAGCAGTTCATGTTTGTAAACAGCAAAAGGGTCTATATAGAGCCTTTGTATAGAGCCAGAGCGTGTATTGGGAGAGTTTGGCCAATAGGCGGAGCAAAGGCCGCCGCCAGCGCCGAATATTCCCCCCCCCCCCCCCCCCCCCCCCCCCACGCTTAGAGCGTAAACTAAATTTGTGACACAGCGTCGACCAATCAGGAGACCTCTACTCCATCTCACAAATGTCTGCAGTGAAGACAAAGGCACAGGCGCGTGAGCCTAGCTCACCGAAATGCTTTTGTTTGTACGAGACCTCGTGCATAGGAGGCACTTTCCAAAGCCACGCGCTCGTGCCCATGCCTTTGTCTGCACTGCTAGAACAGCGTCCTGAGACTGGCTGAAAGAAAACAGTCCAAAGGGTGGGGTGCGCGAGCGTCTTGAGACGCAAAGTTCCGCTCGGCACGGCTCAAATTATATTTCGTTTCACTTTATCTGCGAGCGAAGCCAAAGCTAGAAGCGCGAGACCAGCGCTTTTTGCATTTCTCCCCAGCTCGCGCGCTCGAGCAAAGCCTGAACGCACGGAGCTTCCGTGCTAGCGCTTTTAGTTTTGCCTTCGCTCGCACATAAGGTGAAACGATGTATAGACCTTTCCAAAAACGAGCTTGTGGCCGGTGCCATTTTGAGCGTTCGTGCGTATGGCGCGTGCTTTGCTCGCTTTCCGAAGCGACGAACACGCACGTGCTGGGCTGTGAAGACCGCACGCTGGACTGTGATTTTGTAAACATTGGAAAGGTCTATAGACTTTTCCAAGAAAGAGCGTGTGCCCGGTGCCATTTTGAGTGTTCGTGCGTATGGCGCGTGCTTTGCTCGCTTTCCGAAGCGACGAACACGCACATGCTGGACTGTGAAGATCGCACGCTGGACTGTGATTTTGTAAACATTGGAAAGGTCTATAGTTGTGTCATATATTTAGATCACACGACCACCGCTAGGGGCTGTTTCGCGGCCTGTGGTTGGCCCCGAGATGCTCACCTATTCAAACCAATGTATGGCCAAACTCTCTCAATAAACGGCTCTGTATAGAGCTAGAGTGCCTTCATACACACGCGCGCTTTTGCTTGAGTGGTGACATCTCAGCCATTTTTACGCCCAATCGTTTTTTTATGCATTTTGAAGTACGCGCAATCCGGTGTCAATCAGCTCGAGCGCGTAGCTTTGGCCCATGCATAGACGCCATTTTAGCGCCCAGGTCACGCAACGAGTGCGCGAGAGCGTCACGCGCTGAACATTCAGTGCAACAATGGATGTCTTCACCCTGTTTGAGGTCACTGTTTAGAGCGCATGCTCACAACGAGCTCGCATTAATAGGCTGCCAAGACCGGCAATCTTGGTGGTGCGGAATGCACGTGGCGAAAGAACTGTGGAAGCTCGCGTTCAGCACGCGCTCCGCAGCCGGGCACACAGCTATGGCCGCCAGTGAATACTCCCTATATAGAGCCACGGCCGGACTGGAAGCGCGCGCTCTTTCTCTTCTTACGGCCTTTGCGATTGCTGCAATCGCCACCTCCCGCCGCAATTCGCGGGGGGCGCTGTCACCTCACCCCTGGGCTACCTTGTGAATGGGGCCAGCTGAATACATAAAACACACAGAGAAATATTATAACATTCGAACCAGCGGTGCGAATGTTATATTATTTCTCTGTTTTTTTTTTTTTTTTTATGTTCAGCTGGCCCCATTCACAAGCAATAAACCAACTTGCTCAGCTAAAGCCCGTAGCAAAGTAACCTGGGCTACCCTTTGCCGTTTGCACAGAGCGCGTCTGACAGCGTATCTCAGCGCTGTCGCATTTTGCGACCGAGATTTTTATAGCCTTTGACACCTGATCCTTACGTTTAGACCCTCAGCCACTATGTAATGCTCTTGTGATGAGCCCAAAACGGAGAACATTTGACGAACATCTCCGAGAGATTCGGGAGTAAAAAGTAGCAAGTAGAGACAGCGAATGCAATTGCGGAAAAACTATACTCGTCTTTACCTCTAGGACTTCTGTTGCAACTCAAGAACAGAAGGAAACGGACCCCTTCTACATGAAGAAACTTTAAATGGTAAATAATTCGTACACTCTCGTGAAATGTAAGCGGGCCCAATCTATCTATTGCCGTGGTCTGCCTCATCATTTCATAGGCCGCACATGAAGTCGGTCAGCGGCTCTATACGAAGCTGTAGTAGTCTGTACAATTTTCTGACCACGGCCGAACAATGGCGTGCGAGGGGTCAGACAAGTACAGAGGTCCCGTCCATGTCACAGGGGAACGCAGTTTGTTGAAGACACTGCATGTCGGTAGAGTGACTTAAATCGTAGCGAAGTTCAATAAACCGTTGCCAAAACAACAACATACGAAGCTCGAACACCAGCGCCAAGCAGCTCGAAGGGACTCTCCGAGTGAGGTGAAGTAGGGTGATATCGGAATAAATAGCGCGAAGGTCAAGTACAAACTGACAGAACAAGCGCTGACTCACAACTGTCGTTTTAATATTCATACTGAAGACGAGAAAGAGGTAGCGTTTCTCTCTCATCTTTCTTTTCGGTATGAAAATTCCCAAAATAAAATAGTCATGATGGGAAGAGGAAGTTACGTTAAAAGAACTCAGAATTAACAAAAAGGAAGAGGGCGTTACGATAAAAAACTGAGAATTAGCAGAGAAAAGGGTAAAGAAGTTGTCCACAGTAGCCTAATGAAACCACCTCAAGTAGGAAAGTAATGAAGTTCTTTGTCAGTTAATGCCACTGATGGTGCACTGACACACGAGTTCTCCTTTTCTTTTATGGTCTTTGCCTCGTATATTTCCCTTGATATCCTCTCGCGGTACCTTCGAAGGACCTTTGTCTCTGTGAGTATCGGCTTGCAGTTACAGTCCCTTACGTGCACTGCGAGATGCCCCGATGGTGTTGAATTGAGTGACGCAGCGTGTTCACGTAACCTGGTGTTCACGCACCGCCCAGACTGGCCGACATATACTCTGCCACAGGTGAAAGGTATTTCATATATGACCTGGCTTTGGCAAGGTATATATGTTTGCTTGTGTCTCTGGTCGCATTCTTTGCGACATTCTTGTGGGGAATTTATCAGAGGACAAAGCTTCTTTAGCTTGTCTGGTGCTGAGAAGACGACAGGGATGTCATACCTGGCAGCCACCTTTTTCATGTTGTGTGATACCCGGTGAATGTAAGGTATTACAGCCGGGCGTTGTCCTTTGTTCTTGGCTTTTTCTTTCTGTCTGTGGGTGTTGATCATTCTTTCTACTACATCGTACAAGGTGGCACTTGGATAACCAGAGGTCTTCAGTCGGTGTATCTGTGTATCAAAGCTCTGTCTTGCCGTGTGGTCACATGACTTCTTTAGGGATGCGCTAAGAGAGTTTTTGATTATAGCCATTTTAATGAGTTTTGAATGGGAGGACTCATATTGGAGTAATTGTTTTCTTGAGCGTGGCATGTACATCCAGCAAGTGTGGTTTTGTTGGAATATCATCCGTAGATCAAGAAATTGAAGGCTATTGTCTGTCGGTAGCTCGTGTGTAAAGTTGAGCCCTTGTGCGTTTTCAGTGAAGATAGAACGTATGTTGTTGATTTGTTGCTCGTTATTTACATCAGGTCTGTTTTTTAGTAGCACGAGATAATCGTCCACATATCTGTATATTCTTGACACCTGGCTGTTGGATACCCGCTGGGCGATGGCCCGATCGCATTTGTATAAGAAGATGTCGCATAGCACTGGTGCCACACATGATCCAATGCAAATTCCTTTCTTTTGCAGGTAAGTATTCCCGTTGAATGATACAACTGTGGATGTTAGGTAGAAAGTCAGTAACTCCAAGAATGTCTCAAGATGTACGCCTGTGTTGTTTTGGAAGGGCACTGTGCCATTTTCTTCGATACATTCTCTTACAGCTACGAACAGTTGGTCATGAGGTATTGAATAAAACAAATCTTCCACGTCGAGAGAAAATCCATATTGAACTATACCCGTTTTCACCTCAAGAACCGAAGTAAAAAAAGTCCGGCTCCTCGCGGAGCATTACTAATTTTTCCTTTTACGACGAGAGTTAATATATATGTAGGTTCATTTTAGATTAGATATATGTTATATAATCAAGACATATACGTTTCAAACGCCAAAAGGATCGCTTCTTCCTCCGACAACCAAATCTTGTCAGAACTACTTCGCCCGGCGTATGAACAATGCGCAAAACGTCCTTTTTTCTTAAAGTGAAAACTAGTATAGTATGTTCTCATTTTTTAGATCATGTATAACTTGTTCTGAGTTTGGAATCAAGAACGGATCTTTCAGGCGGAGGTTTGATAACTGATTAAAGAGGAACCTTGACATAGCTCCTTGCCAAGAACCTTTTTCAGTTACAACTACCCGAAAGGGACATTCCCCTTTGTGTGTTTTAGCCGTAAAGAACATTTCCAAAACATCTTTTTTGGATGCAGTAATTTGCTTTTTCAGAATTTTTAACTCAAACTTGAAGCACAGTTGAAGTGCTTTAGCTTTCACTTTTTTGGTCTTTATATCTTGCAAATAGTTGAAGTTCTTATGTATGGCTTCAGTCGCCTTTTGCAAATACATATTGTTGGGGCAAACTACAAATCCTCCTTCCTTATCTGAAACTAGGAGATTCAAATTGTGTGTTTTGAAATATTCGACCACTCTAGGTCTCAATGTCTGGTTCTTAACATGTCCGGCTTTCAACAAAACATCCACACATTCATCAATACATCTGGTCCTGTCGTTTTCTGGAGCTTTTGCAGCAATGTCGCGTACAGTCGACAGCATCTGTACTCCCTGTATGTCCGGAGCCGTACAGAATTTGGGGCCTTTCTCCAGGACCTTTTCAATGGCTAAGGGAAGAGAGGACTCGCCCAAAAATCTGACCGGCTCGCCTTGGTGTTCCTTATGTTTGGCTCGTAGATATCGTAGGTGTGGTATGTAGGTCCTCCAGAGAGATTCTGTCATCCTGGCTGAAGTGTGGAGGAAGGACTTGTATCTTGACTCATGGTTGAAAGCGGAGGCATCCGTGTTTGCTAGTAGCCACAGGCACTCACGGTAAAACCTAACTTGTCTCCACAGTTCGGATCGGAGAATCCTGCACATTTTTTTTGCTGTGGCGCATTGATGGTTTTGCCTTTTCTTTAACGGCGGCGCCATCTTGAGAATTGCGGCGCCGACGACGCCGTCTAGCGGTTTAGAGAACGAAATACCGGCTAGTTCTGGCAGCACAGCTATCTGGGTAGGCAACGGTGTGGGTATGGGGGGAACTTGGCTGGACTTGGCTATGGTGAGCTGCAATAATTTGGTTGGAGCTTGTCCGGTTGTATCCAGCTGGCTACTCACAGGCCATCACCTTGCCTCCTCGAGAGAACGACGACGAAGATGGTGGGGTGTCTTGATTAAGTTTCCACAGCGAAGTATATATGAGCAGTTTAATGTAGTCTATGCAGGTAAGCTCTCGGCATTTGATAGCTCCATCTTGAGTGGTGGCATGTAGACTTTTTCATACCTTTCACATACCATGGGGCTTGCAGTGATAACCTAATTAAACCACCTGCACCGGGAATTAAAATCGGTCCTCTTGTCGTAGACCAAGTGGTCGTGAGCTTAAACGTGACGTTGAGTCTGATACGAATCTCTCGCGATTTAAGCTCGCAATCGACTGACTTCATAAATAAGGATTCTTGGGGAAAATGCGAAGCTCGATAACATTGCAGCCACACTCGCGCTGCAGCTTCTTGTGCTCATGGCACACTTTCTGCTATTGTTCTCATGCTTTTTAAAATTATTCATCCATCCGACGACCACGCAGTGGTAGCCAGACAACCGTAGATTTTCGGAAATTGCAGCACGGTAAAAAGGAGCACTCGGAACTACTTCATGCACGACGTCTGTTTTTAAGCCTTTTCGCCCATCCCTTGGCGGTTGCATACCCTGTGTCAGCGGACAATCCAAAAGTGCACCAGGTCGAGGGTACGTCAGTTACTGGCTGGTTTGAGGTTATGCGAAAAAGGTCTATAGACCTTTTTCGCATAACCTCAAACCAGCCAGTAACTGACGTACCCTCGACCTGGTGCATTTTTGAATTGCCCGCTGACACAGGGTATTCAACCGCCAAGGGTATGGGCGAAAAGGCTTAAAAACGGACGTCGTGCATGAGTTAGTTCCGAGTGCTCCTTTTTACCGTGCTGCAATTTCCGAAAATCTACGGTTGTCTGGCTACCACTGCGTGGTCTTCGGATGGATAAATAATTTTAAAAAGCATAAGAGCAATAGCAAAAAGTGTGCCATGAGCACAAGAAGCTACAGCGTGAGTGTGGCTGCAATGTTATCGAGCTTCGTATTTTCCCCAAGAATCCTTGTTTATGAAGTCAGTCGATTGCGAGCTTGAATAGCGAGAGATTCGTATCAGACTCAACGTCGCGTTTAAGCTCACGACCCCTTCGTCTACGACAAGAGGACCGATTTTAATTCCCGGTGCAGGTGGTCCAGTTAGGTTATCACTGCAAGCCCCATGGTATGTGAAAGGTATGAAAAAGTCTGCATGCCACCACTCAAGATAGAGCTATCAAATGCCGAGAGCTTACCTGCATAGACTACATTAAACTGCTCATATATACTTCGCTGTGGAAACTCAATCAAAACACCCCACCGTCTTCGTCGTCGTTCTCTCGAGGAGGCAAGGTGATGGCCTGTGAGTAGCCAGCTGGATTCAACCGGACAAGCTCCAACCAAGTTATTGCAGCCCACCATAGCCAAGTCTAGCCAAGTTCCCCCCATACCCACACCGTTGCCTACCCAGATAGCTGTGCTGCCAGAACTAGCCGGTATTTCTTTTTCTAAGCCGCTAGACGGCGTCGTCGGCGCCGCAATTCTCAAGATGGCGGCGCCGTTAAAGAAAAGGTCTATAGACCTTTCCAAAAACGAGCTTGTGGCCGGTGCCATTTTGAGCGTTCGTGCGTATGTCGCGTGCTTTGCTCGCTTTCCTAAGCGACGAACACGCACGTGCTGGGATGTGAAGATCCCACGCTGGACTGTGATTTTGTAAACATTAGAAACGTCTATAAGGTAGCACCGCTTCATTCTACTGTGACATAGTATAGATCACTGTTGAAAGAGGTGTTCATAACGGACAATAGCATAGTGAACTCCCGAGGTTATTCATGAATACACTTAAGTTATTTAGAGGTTCATTTGATGTTGCCTAAAAATTAAAAAAAGTGAAGAGAAACAAAAAGAAAAAAGAAACGTACGCCCCACCTTATGTAGAAACGTATTTTCTACCTATTGATGGCCCGTTTGGTTTTCTTACTAATCCGCAAAACGGGAAGTGTTAAATTTACAAAAATATTGTTTCGAGCGCCAAAATGCTAGCGTCAAAATTCCATTTGCATCTTAGAGCAAGTACCTGTTTTTTGGTTAAGAAAATATGATCTAATTATTCAAAATAATAGAAATCATGCTTCTTTTTTTATGTTTTTCATATACACTTGCCACCAAACAAGGTCTACAGAGAGTGAAAATATCTGAAATAATGTTTCATGTAATAAGTGTTGTTCGGAATAAGTATTTTAGACCTCTTTGCAACTCATTCAACTATTTTTTTATTTCCAAATACATATTAGTAGGGTGCCTTAATGTGCGCTTTGCTTAGGGTGGAGGCAAGCGGCCATTTTGTCCCACACTTTTATTTTTCTCTTTTTTGTTCAAAAGCGCGTGAAAGAGCGTGTCCCGGCACGCGTTTGTGGCGCTGACTGTGCTATGGCGACATTTTGTTTTCGTCGATTTCTTTGTATTTTAATCGTGAGCGCGTGCTGTGGGCCTCGGGTACTACAAAGGGTGGCATCACCCGAAGCGGAAGGACATTGAGGCACCCTACATATTAGGATATCTCTGTTCAACCCTGCACGATCTTAGGGTGCTTACGAGCCACGCTTGTAGCGTACGCAAGCGTTTGACCACGCGCGCTAACATAGCACACACAAAAAAATAGAATCAGCGAAAGTATCGCCTTCAGAGCCTTATCAAGCCTTTCGCTAGGAGTCTGCTGATGACTAGTTACACTTGTTTGCAACGTTCAAAATGTACCGACCAACGGAACCATCAATTGTAATTCTGTTGTGTCTATGTTTATACAACGGGAAGTTAGTCAGCTCTTAGAGCATCTGGTGTCTTCGTTGGAGATGAAAGACAGTGCAGTATACCGCTGCTTGGCTGACGACTTTAACGTGCATCACGCAATAGTGATACATGACAGCACGCCGGTACGATGCTCATTCAGATTGAAAAGGGCAGAGGCGGTGGATTGAATCCACGATCAGTGAGCTTTGCAGCATGAGCTTTCGCTACACGTGCTACCGATCCACGAGCAACGAGACATCGCGGTCGAATTCGAGCTCGAGAGAAAAACAACAGCAACAGCAAGAAAATCACCGGTTTTAGGCATTTAGTACTAGTGTCGCCATCTCGTTTAACAAGTTGGAAATAAAATTAACAGGGTAATTGTATTTACACAAATACGCAAATACAACACTATTTTGCTTTCTCGTCATGGTCTTAAAATTAAGATTAGAGGCACCCCTAGTACGTACGGCCAAGCGTTTTGTCACGTTTGTCTTCTAACTATTTGTATTTTCAAAAATGCCTCAAAACGCGCTAAAAACAGTCAAAACGGTCATATTTCTGGATTTTATTAAAAATCTCCAGCGCTCTAAAAGAAAACTCCAGGAGCCGCACAACCTTCATTACTTTATCATAAGTAACCTCCAAAAGAATGAATATATCGTGCATTCCTGAAACTCAGGTTTGTGTAGCGAAATTTGCCCATTGAGTGACGAGCGGTTGAATCCCCCTTAAGCAATAGTCTCGATGACGACTAAACATAATTTCTTCCGTTAGACAGCACTTGAGGTCTTCGGAGATACGCGCTCGCCCAGGCTTTTTTATATCGCCCACGACTGAACACGTAAATGTGTTCGTCTGTCAAAAGTAACGTCGTTACAGTTATCTTTAAAGGGCCTCTGACACGCCAAAAAATTTTTTTTTTCATGCTAGGCGTTAAATTGGCATACCAGGACATTGCAAAAAAATTGTTTCACTATAGAGTTGCGTAGTTTTTTTTTACAAAAAATAGAAATACGAGGCCCAATTCAAAGTTCCCGCCGTGCACTGTGACGTAACGGTGTACCGCAAGGTGTCGGGGCGGTCAGAAGGGAGGCATCGCCGGAAGTCACGTGAGTTGTATCCCTCCTCGTGCTTACCGCGAGCGCGTGTAATATTTGTTTTAAATATTTTTGTTATTCTCCGCGCCTCCACGAGCGATCCAAGTAGAGAAGGTTTCTTTTATTTGTTTTTCATCGCTTAATGTTACTGTAAAGGTAGAATAAGCGGAGTCAGTGAATCGACGTGATCAACTACAATGCCTAGAAGGTTCTATGTGAGGGACTGTCCCGGTATTTCAGCAACTGAAGAAGAGATCACACTGCATGCATTTCTGAGAGACATACATCGGCCGCATGTGCACCCAGTAAACAAGTTCTACTCATGTTCTAGACAAAATACGTACTTTGTGCTCGACGTTTAAGGGGTATTCACACGAGGGAGAAATCCCGGGGATTTCTCCCCGGCACGCGCGCCTCACGAGATGAAAACGCGAGGCTTTTGCACATCGCAAAGCCTGACGTTTTCGTCGTGGGGTGCGCGTGCCGGGGAGAAATCCCTGGGATTTCTCCCTCGTGTGAATACCCCTTTACTTGTGCTTGGTACACTCACCAGTTCGTATTCTTTAGACGGCAGGCATCTTCAGCCTGGAGAGTATCCGATGATTCAACGACCTCGGTGTCTGAACCTTCAGCAATGCGATCGGGCGTGTCGTATGCTAGCAATCCTAATTTGTGCGAGCGTTCTAATTTTTTTTTTCAAAACTTGATAGCTTGTTTTGCGCCCAGTATAGCCCTGTATCACCGGACTGACGGCATGCACTCGTACACTGGCTTGTACTCGCAACGCTTTCAACATTGACCTCCATCATGTCGATCCACTGACTCTTCGTCCTCAAATTTTACAGCACACAAACTAACCAACGGTGCAGGGATAAAGAGCTAGTGGAAGTGAAACTTCGTTTTCTACGATCGCTCGTACGAAGAGCAGAATAAAAAAAAAAGAAAAAAAGTCTTAGGCACGGTTGCGGAGAGCACGAGGAGTGAAACTCACGTGATTTCCGGTGAACCCACTTTTAGTGACATAGGTCGATGCCTCCCTTCTGACCGCCCCGACACCTTGCGGTACACTGTTACGTCAGAGTGCACGGCAGGAACTTTGAATTGGGCCTCGTATTTCTATGTTTTATAAAAAAACTACGCAACTGTATAGTGAAACAATTTTTTTTTTGTAATGTCCTGATATGCCATTTCAACGCCCAGCATGAAAATTTTTTTTTTTTTTGGCGTGGCCCTAGGGGCGGTGCAACAATATTCAATTGAAATGTTTTTCACTTTACACGAAATTACTGTGACTAGTGGGACTCAAGGTTACTCGCACGCAACGCCACTGACCAAGAAACTCATTTGTTGCGCTGTGATTTCGAGGACAAAACTGAGTGTTTTCATTCAATCAAGACGTCTCAACGAAAAACTCCAACAAGACGAACACCCACTCCCCTCGACGTCGTACAGCCGATGGGAGAGGGTGTGCCTGCGAAGACTCCGCACAGGAACGGCCATGACCCCAGCCAGATTAAACAAGTTTCAAAGAAAAGACAACGAAGAAGACCCACAAGCCGGATTTTGCGAAGAATGCCTTGTGCCCGCGGATACCCAGCATATATTCTGGGATTGTCCAAGTAGTGCAGAAGAAAGAAAGAATGCTTTGTCGCTCTCCCAGCCTGTGAGACCAAGCTGCCTGCAAGAATGGATCCTCCCTGTCGGCTGCCCCGAACACCGGAAGGCAATATTAGTATCCCTGATCGACTACATAAAGTCGGCAGGGCTTGTACATTGCATATTAGCCCCATGCGCGACCGAAAGCGTCGCTGTGGTCGGCCTTCCACGATTGGCCGAACGCTGACTATGACGTCAGAAAGGGGATTTATCATCGACGGAAATAAGAGGAATGAAAGAACTTTAATTTTGACGGTGTTGGCAGTGTTCCTTTGAGAGCGCAATGATTTCAAGCTTCCACCATGCTATTTACAAACACCATCGAACTTGTTGTTTGCAAGGTAATGACGTCACAAGGGGGAACCACAGGAGGGCGCCACCAAAACATCTCGCCGCTAATAACTCCCTTCACCTTCCTCCCCTTCCTCCTGTCACCAATGTCTAGTTTCAAGGGCGACAGGCATCCCCAACCCTCAGTTCCACAAATAAAACATTTTCTCAACTCAACTCTCCTTCGCAAAACCTGATGACGTAGCTGAGCGGTAGCAGTACCGAGCATGACGTGGGCACTCGATTTAGGCTCGTGATAATTGATAGCTCGAGAAGCATTCGGGTAGTGTCCTGTGTCCAATCGCTGCAATGACGAAAACAGCCGAACCATAACAATGTCTAGAATTCAGCGCGTGTCCTGTACCTTGCCAACTCCAGCGCATGGCTTTGATTAGTGTTCGAAGTTTTCGGTTTAAACCGATAAAAACCGATAAAACTACGCCGAATCCATTTTCGGAAATTTGGTTTTAACCGAAAAAGGTAAGTTTTTAGGTTCGACATTTTCGATTTAAACCGATAAAAGTACACCGAATCTATTTTCTAAAATTCTGTTTTAACCGGAAAAGGTCACTTTGACACCTTCCAGTCGTACCGCAGAGCCGTGGCGAAAAATTGGAACGACAGTGTCTATCGAAACGTGTCAGAATGTATGGGATACACGGGTGCCATCACGACGTTTTAGTTTAATGTGCGAATCATCGATCGGAACGTGAAGTCCGAAATTCCCCATGACTTCGCCACGTACGGGCGTGTTTTCGAACTCGTTGTAAGGAAGAATGACTTCATGCAAGCTTTGCATGTTGTGTTGAGCTTCTAAACCTCACACCGCAGTGGCGTAGCCAGAAATATTTTTCAGGGGGTGTTTTACTTCCCCGGTGAGACCGGAGGAGAAGAGATGACTCACATTTGTACTCTTTACGAACATAAGAGCATATTTTTGGTTATTCCTCTGCTTTTATGAAAACAAAGACTCACTTCTTATTTTCACTATCACCCCTACATAAGAAAGTGCAGGAGACTCAGTACATTCATTCAGGTACTAAGAGAAAAAAATTTAATACATGAAGCACAACAATTCCTGTAGACAATGATTTGAACATAACATGGAAAATGAAAGACTGCCATATGTACAGGGTCCAAGCGAGAAAAGTAAACCCTCCTTTTCGGCGCCCATGGAACAGCTACGCGTCTCTGAGCGGTGAAACTCCGCCAGAATGTAACCCTAGTGGTCCGAGCAAGATGCCAATGTTTTAGAACGTAGCATCATCGAATTCAAAAGTTATAAGCAA
This sequence comes from Ixodes persulcatus, assembly GCA_013358835.2. Classification (NCBI taxonomy): domain Eukaryota; kingdom Metazoa; phylum Arthropoda; class Arachnida; order Ixodida; family Ixodidae; genus Ixodes; species Ixodes persulcatus. The sequence continues at coordinate 6,591 of JABSTQ010002216.1, read as the reverse complement.
TTTTTGAAAATCTCAATGAGAAAATGGGGCTGTGGCCCGGAAGCGTCTCCCATTCATCTCCATGCTCGCGAGCTCCGTGAGCCGCCGTCTGCCACCAATCTCCCATTGAAATTTTTTTATAATTACTCATAACTTTTAAATTCGGTGACGCTACGTTTTGAAACTTGATATGTTTCTCGGACTAATAGGGTTACATTCTGGCGGAGTTTCAGCGTTCGGCGATGCGTAGTTTTTTTTTTTTTTATTCGGGTCGAAAAGGAGGGTTTAATTTTCTCGCTCGGACCCTGTACATCAAGTGCGACAATAACAGTAGATAGCTTTGGTTACTACCTCTTGGGAAATTTTCCCAGGCGATTGCTCTTATCCCGCTTTCCCGCACGGACTACATTCAGGCGAAGCCGCCGGCGATCAACAGAAAGGAGCGAGAGGACCCCCTCTGGGCTGACATGAACTTCGTGGTGAACGTTTAAAAGCGCGAGTTCTAGCAAGCGCTGCTCTGATGTTGAGGCTCTAAGGTACGACTTCAGCCTTCGGAGCGTTGAGAACGAACGTTCTGCTTCCGCGGTGCTGACGGGCATGGTGGCCAGGATCTGCAGCAAGGGAACTCGTGTTAGGACCCTCTTGGGTATTGCCATTAGTTTTCCCGGCTTGGCGGCCAGTGGGAACAAGCTTGCTCGTGCAATTAGGCGGCTAATCATTTGATATTTTATTAACCTTTTAATTAACCAAATACACACATAGTCCAAACTGAAAACTTGATGGGCATCGTCAAAAACCACTAAATCAGTCAACTTCAAAAAATTAAAAGCAAGCGCATCGTTTTTTGTTGTTTTTGGGTGGGGCCCAAATGCGCCCGTCCCAATTTATCACAAGCGGTAACTTCTGCACTTTTCACAGATACTCCAAATCTTTTTGAAATCGACTGATTTAATGGTTTCCGATCATTCCAAGTTTAGTGTCCTCCAAGCCAAGCAAACTAATTGTAAAGTTAAGCGTCCTAACGCAAGTTCCATGTTGCTGAAACTTACTGACCGCTTAAAAGAACTTGTTTTTAAGCCGTTATTAGACCGAGAGATGAAGGTCAAACCTACCTGATAAGTCAGTTGTCTCGTCCGACAGCAATGTGAAGCACTTCGCATTGCTCTCTTGGTTCACAATTGTGTCCTGAATGATCCTCCCACTTGCGGCGATGATCTCATTTTGAATTTGAGGGCTGAGGTAAATCGCATTCCCAGGTCCAGATTCGATGTGCTCCCTGAGAACCTCGTCACCGCCTTGCACTTTCATACGTAGGAGTGCACGGCGCACGAAAGTTCCCATCGTTTTCAACTGGTTGGTCCAGTTCCAGGCGGCCCGCGTCGCAGTGTCCTCTCAAAGGAATTCCTTGCCTTCCACAGACAAGAACAACGTCGATTATCGAGAGAAGCTTCTTGCGATTTTTGTCTCGTTCAAGGCGATTTGCTGAGTACAGCTGTTCGTGAACCAATTCTCCTTCAACTGCTTGCAGGAAGTTGCTTGCAAACAGAACGGCGGCTTTGTGGTACGGATCCGCTTCGCTGTGGGACTTGAAGGTCTCCAGCGCGCATTGCCATCGTGTGAACGGCGTACGCACTAGAGCACCGAGCCTTTGATTACAGCCCTCCTTTGCCGCGTTCTCTTGTCCGAAGAGCACGCAGACACATCAGAAAGCCCCTTTCTGGCATTCTGAGTACTGGAGCCAGGAATATGACTTTAGCCAGTGCGGCTGGAACTTCAGTCTCCGCTTGCTTCCAACAGGGAAGATGTAGTTAGCGCCGATGTGCATGGATTCAAGAAGAGTGGTTGTTTGGGCGAGTTGGTTTGTCATCTTATACAATCTTATACAATCTTCAGCTCACTCCAAGCTAGTCAAAAGAAGTATTGTTACCCTGTGTTTCACCAATGCACTAAAAAAGTCCTGTGTGCATTTGATCTCCAGTGGTTTCGATCAGCAAGTTTTGCGCTTGCTCGCAGCTGGGTACCCTAAGCACATTCTTGTTGCGGTCGCGGAGGGCCTTCTAAGGAAGCGCTGTCTCGTGGAAAACGATGGGAGTTAGCTGGCAAGAGAAAAAGGAAAAGTTGTTGTAATACCGTACATACACCGAGTGTCGCACAATTTAAAGAAAGTAGCAATGAGATCAAATGTAAAGGTAGTATTTTCTGCGCCCAATAAGCTAATGGACCTGTGCAAACTATCAAAGCCTGGCGTGCGTGCCAAACACGGATGTGAAAAGAAACACAGAACGAAATTTGTCGACTGCACAGATGGTGTGGTATATCGCATTCCGTTGTCCTGCGGCAAGCACTACGTCGGGCAGACGGGGCGCTGCCTAAATGATCGGCTCCGCGAGCACAATAACAACGTGCAAAAAAAGAACGGTGGCTTTCTTGACTTGCATTGCAGGACATGCGGTTGTACCCCACTGCTGGACGGATGCGTAAAAATTGGAAAATGCAAGTCAGCGTTAACACGCGAAATCGTAGAAGCTGAGCACATTGATTATTTGGGAGACACGTGTGTTGTTATGCCGTCCATTGCATTATCGGAAAAGGAATTGTTTTTCCTCCGGACAAGATAGTGTTATTTTGCAATTATGCTCTGTGGTTATCGTTTTTTCTTTTGCTTTTGTCGGTTTGTGTGTTGTCATTGTGACGATGGTTGAGAATATAAATACCGGAACACTTTTTCAATAAAATTTAGTTGAAAGTTGCGCCTTGTTGTGTCCTGTTCTCTCCTTTTGTCCTCGTCCTTGCTGCGCACAAGATTGTATAAGATAGCATGGATTCAATAGCAGCTTTCGCCTTGTCTCATCATTCTTGAGTTCTGAATTCCTTGGGCAAGATGTGATATAAAGTCCGATGTCGTTTTCAGGACCATTGCTCTCACTCAGGCAGGGGGATGGGGGTGTCTGACCTGAAGGTGTCGGCTCTGCTGGAGACTTTGATGGTGCGCTTGACGTAGTGGGTGATTTTTCTTGCTTGTTAAAAAAGTCGTCTATGGTCAGCTTGACTTGTTTAGGCGTGCTCATTTTCAGAACAGGCACATGACATCGAGGCACACGGAACGCGCACTTAAAATCAGTGACTAAAATTACACGAAAGTTGGTTCATCCACTCAGCTGCGCAGGTTCGTCATCCACTTAGGACCAACGCCTCCTCTACTTTATAACTTATAAGCCTGTCAGTGGACTTGCTCTCCCGTTGCGGTCAGTTTGCCATCGTGTTGTATCCAAACGCCACGCGGTGGCGCTCGCCTGCGACACTAACCACGCAACCCTTCTTGGCGCTGTAAAGAACGTCCTTCGCGGCCGCACCTGGAGTTGGATGCGGGTTCTCGCGTAGAGCGACCCCTCCTCCGGCGTTCCAAGGGCACGACTTCCGCTGACAACCTTGAGCCATGATTATCTGCCCCCGGTAGATAGGGTGAATGGCTTCACCCGTAACGTCGACGAAAGAAGGAAACGAGCTGTCATCGATGACTCCTTCAGTCGTCCGGCGCTAAAGAGGAAGATGGACTGTCAACGATAATTGCCCGCTTATGGGCTTCCGAAGCCCTTCTCGTCCGGGTTAATTAAGAAGGGGGATGGTATTCTCCGGGCGTTCGTGCCCTCTTGGAGTGCGTGCTCGTAGGTGGTGCCTAAACGTTTGGGGATGACCTTCTGGGGGTCTCCTCGACGTAGAATACGGAAGAATAGCCACATCTTCCGAGAATCTCCTACAAGTCATAGGCATCGGCGGAGCAATTATCCTCTGTGTGTGTTTGTGCGTGCTCATGGTCTTTCAACACTGCGATTGAAGCAGAGGCTCAGAGAGTGAGCCGGTCTTTGGTGTCCTGCGTGGATGGCGTTATTTTTTCCATTTGAGCCGATATGACGAGGACGCGACCGAGCGACCTGGTGCCCGAAAGAGAGAAGGCCGCGGAAAGGGGGGAGGGGGGGGGTTCGGTCGAAATTTCGGGGGGTGTTCTGACACCCCAACACCCCCCCTGGCTACGCCACTGTCACACCGTGCCTCTTTTGGCGGTCACAATTGGTTCATTGGTCGATCTTGGCTCAGGCAGCGCTTCATCTCCTCAGCCCGCCAGTGTCCAGTGTTAGCGTTGAGAGGGCATTCTCGAAGCTCAGGGTCATATTAACAGGAAAGAAAGAGTGCGGATCATGCACGTCCCAGAAGAACTGGGCATCCCAACATGTTGGGATGCCCAGTTCTTCTGGGACGCGCTTCAGCCAACATTGAAGAAAGACATTGTTATCACACCCAGTAGAATACGTTTTCTTGATGTTCAAAATGAAAACTGCGTGCCGTATGACTCGTTCCTTCTTGTAGGTTTGTTAGCATCTGGAAATCGCGAATGGCAGTGAGAAACGCGGATCCTGATGAAAAAGGAAGTGTGTATGTATTTTGTTCACCTTGTCGCTCAAATAGAAAGTGTTTACAGTGCATTAGCACCCACACCTGAGTTGGAGGCTGTGTTTCAATCGATAAAAGTTACGCGACGTTTATAAATGGAGCCGTCTGAAAAGTGTTCCAGAGGCTCTTTTTAAGACTGACGGATTGTTGGAGTGCACGCGTCGTTGCCAAACCAACGCAATAAAGAAAAAAAAAAAAGTCTTGACTGGAGCGGAGGACTTGCCGACCGGGCTCGACGCTCTCCATGGTTTCCACGCCCTGCATATTCTTTCTCCGCCGTCTAGCTGCGAGCCGTGGAGTGCGTAAGGTCCGATGAACGCGTATGAGCGAGGATCCGTGAAAGGGAAGTGTATTTTTCTGTTTAGTCAGCTGTTGTGTTTAGTTTTTTTTTCTCTGTTTTCGTTGCTTTAACAATGTTCTCCAGCATGTAACCCATTTTTTGTTTGTTCTTTTATATAATGTTTTTTCAGCGAGTACCCCCACCTTGTGTAATGCCCGTAAGGGCCTTCAAGGTTTAAAAAATGATGATGATGATGAATAGAGGCGGAGATGTTATCTGCTTGCTGATTCATTGAAGAACCGGCAATAGGTGAGCGGCGTTTGGCAACTTCCGGTTCCTTAGGAAATTTTGTTTTACTGTTGACAAACGACGACAATGAGCTACGAGCCTGTGCAAGCATGGTTTTCAAACCTCCAGACTAGTTTTCATAACCATGTCTTGAAAGGCCTCCGGAATACCGTACGTCTTTTGTTAACAGCTAAACAAAATTTCTAAGGAACCGGAAGTTGCCAAACGCGCTCACCTATTAAAGAAGAGAGAAAGAGTTTGTAAGAGATGAATAGAAATAACATATAAATAAAAAAAGGTCGAACCGAATATGCTTTTGTGATGAAATAAAAGTAATATAAGAACTTGAATTTTGACGGTGTTGGCAGAGTAGCTTTGAGGGCGCAATTATTTCACTTGTTTTCGCAAGGTAATGACGTCACGAGAGGAAATTATAGGAGGGCGCCACCAAAACATCTCGCCGCTAATAGTGCCAGTATATATATGCCTTTGGAAAGTGGAAATATTTTGGCCCAATTACTATAACAGACACCCAAAGAATTCGCAGATGGATATTCGCTGATGACGTGAGCTGAGAAGCAAATCCAAAAAAAACAAACACTCGTAGCATTTTTCAACAGATATGTATTTAAAAATAAACTATAGTATAATATTAACATCATGGAATTTTCTTCGTAGTTCAATAATTAAAACGAACTATAACCAAGTACACGAGATAGCTGGCGTACTCCGAATATCATGCGGCATGGCGTGCTCCAGCGCGGCCTGGCGCATCAGCCTTTAACGTCGGACACCTTCAGAAAGGAGGCGATCACGTAGAGGCAGTACGCGTTCAGTTCGTCAAGCTGCGCGGTGAGCGCCGTCCTCCTATGCGGCCTCATGCAAACCAGCTCGCCCTTGACAACACCGGTGATCACGAAATAGTTCTCCAGAATGTACTTGTCCGCTTCTCGGACGAGTGAATCAGCGGACGACGCTGACAACCCTTCGGGACAGAGAGAAAGTTCGTGCGTGAAGTACTCGCTCTGCCGATGTACCTGGAAGGCTGCCGCAGAGCTCTTGTCCGTCACAATCTTGAGGACGAACTGGAGTGCGCGGTTCAAGAGGGCGCAGTTCCTTCGCAGACATTGGCTGACCCTGAATCCAGCAACACTAGACGCGGGATAGACAACGGACAGCTTCTGAAGAACTTGGTTGGAGGACAGGCCACCCGCCAGCGTTGCAAGGCCGAGTTCGTCAACGGGAGCATCGTTTAGGATCAAAGCGCTGAGCGTGCTGTTCTCCACAAGCATCGTGGCAATCGTTCTGCAGAGGCTGACACCGAGTTTGTTAGAACTAACGCGGAACCTCCAGATGCTCGAGTTGGACGCCAGGCCGCGCACGAGCCACATCAGGGACGTGTTGCGAACCTTGTCCGAGACAGTTACCGAGCGGATGGTTGTCGTGACGCGAAGTAGGTTCGCCAAGGCCATGAGACTCCTCAAGCTCAGAACGCTGTCGATTTCGAATGTTCGCACCGATCGGTTGGAGACCAGGGCGCCGAACAGAAGACTCGTGTCGAGTGCGTTGGTCTGGATAGAAAGGTCTCGAAGCGT
>JABSTQ010002215.1:0-30683 GCA_013358835.2 Ixodes persulcatus | reverse complement strand
GCTTGTTTACGTAGCGTGCTACGATTTAGTACAGAGGTTCCCAAAAATGGTGGATTCTTTTTCTTTTTTTTTTTAAGAATGAAGACATAACCTTTTAGTGAAAAGAAAGAAGCATTTTTCTATGGGTATATTTCCGCGGAATCTCTTTTTCTCGAATCTATCAAATACTTTTTGGGCAACTGAGGCGTTTATTATGACTGAAAAAATGGGTGGAATAAAATAAAATGCAATAATACATAACATTGCCTTCATTTCGCCAGAATTAACGCCACAGTGGCTTAAAATATTATTTGGTGTTTACACGCAAAATTAAAAAAAGTTTTTTTTTTTTTTTGTTTACGTGAACTAACTTCACTAACATTTTACTGAATGTTTACTGAATGTTTAATTGAGAGCTAAAAGAAAATAAATAAACCTATCACTCTCAACCTGCACCGCCAAACGGCATAACAGGTTTAAGCCAATCAAAATAAATGAATAGGGTCAAATGACCAAAATTAAATTTTTTGTAAAAGCCAATTTGAAAGAAAAACTGGGGAGCATCGAAACCATAGTTCCAGGAATGGGCTTGGAATTTAGTACGAGCATTTACGTTTGTATATAGGATTATTCCTTTTCTAAAAATTCGATTGCTTTAGATGTAAATTTGTTTTTCTTGGTTTCTGCTCCATCGATCTTCTGGAAGAGGACGACGACGATCCAACTTCTTCATGAAGATATCCTGTATGGGAATAAGAGTATGAATAATATTTCAGCGTTAAAAGTTGTTTTTTGCTTTTCCTTTTTCCCTTCCCTCTCCTTCCTTCCTCTTTCCCCTATTTATGCTAATTGTTTCTTTTTATTTAGTTATGCATTTGCTACGCTGAATATAGATTTTAACCCATATCGCTTATGGAACCAAGTGGACCGCACACAGCAACTTATTTAGATATTGCTTAATCTAAATTAATGTTGTTTTAACTTTTATATTTCTTTAGGTGTGAATGTCCAAAAGCATCGTGTCCATAAAAAAAACAAAAAAAAACCTTTTTTTTAACAAGTTGACAGCCAGGCGAGAAAAGAGCCAATGATGTCTATCTATGTTTTGGATCGCAAACTAAAGCTATATTATATTTTATGTTTTGATTTTTGCTTAAAATTTTAAACGGATTAAATGGGACTATGGAATATCTCATAAAAATTACTTTAGTGGTGTTATATAAGTTCAACTGATTAAAGTTATTGTTTCATTTTTGACAGTGCGTTAACAGGAAAGTGTCAGTCGAAATTTTATTTTGATGGTGTTTCATTTCTTTGCCTCATGAACCATGATCTTGTGGGTGTGTTTCCTGTGATTTTAAGAATGTCCTTTGCATCCTTAACCTTTGTTCATTTTGCATCTATCCTTGCCATCTTGAGCACATATTACCAATTATTAATTTTTTAGTTTGTTAAATTAGTGTGTTGTATAGGATAAGAATTTTCCTTCCTTTTTCCCTCCTCCTCCTCTTCCCCCTTTTCACCTTTTTCCTGTTTTACTTCTTTTCTCTCCGTCCCTTCTTTCCCTTTTCTTTTTCCTTTATCAGCTTAGATCAATGGGAGTAACATTTAATATATTTAGTGAACATGATTTAGATGTTTTGTTATTAATTTAACAAGATAGTAAAACCTTTGAGTTGTAGTGATTATTTTATATGTCATTTTAACATTTTATTGATTACTTCTACTATCTAACTACGTCTGTGTGCGAAATACCTTGAACTCCCTCCAATGCAGTTCATGCGACCTAAGATTTCACAATCCCCTCTTGCTTTGCTACGTGTGCACACACACAAAATTGAAACAAAACCTTCCACATTTTTGTAAATTCTGGGTGACTCTCAATACGATACGGTCCGCTGCTGCCGTGCCGATATTTTTGGATATTTCTGGTGGCTGCTCCCCCTGACAAACTGCCAATTTCTTGGGTCCTCACAACCACGTATCAAGGAGCGTCCTTTTGGCCACCATAATGATTAAAAGTGTAAAACTTTAAATACCGTGTTTTGTGTGTGTGTGTGTGTGTGTTTTTTTTTTTTTTAGCGTCGCTCTTGTTGAAAAGAAAAATATCCTCTGATGTTCAGATGTCCAAAGAAACCGTCCGCGGATTTCAGTGACAGATCTACAACTGCAGTTTCAGTGGAGTGACAGGGCGAGGAGAAGGAAGGCTGGTGAAGAGGAAGCAGATGAGCTGTTGGAGACGAGGAAAAAAACATCCCTCTCGTTCCAGCACCTCCACTGGCGATGCCTTTTTTATTTCAGATTGTTTCCTGTTTTTATGGTCGCCTTTGAAACTAGTGTAAAACCTTACGGGTGTATAATAGTGCGCCCGCCTGAACATAGCAGGCTGGCTCGGCAAGAACCAAATGGTGTTTCGGAAACCAGACAAAGAAATACAGGCGGAAATGCCGCGATTCTTTTATGTCTCCGACGACCACCGTGGAAGCAGCGCTTCAACACAGACTGCAGTACGATGTCTCCCCTTAATTAAGGCTGAACCCCATGGAGCGAATTATGTGACGAATAACTGGCGAACGCCGCCCGACGGCACGTTCGTTTTGCGCGCGACGTACCAGCCACTGTGTTGATTCCACGCGCAGAGCAAAAGCCGCTGGCCAAAATTCGTCGGTTATTCGCAGCATATTCGTCCCATGGAGTTCAGCCTTTAGAACCTGTGTCGCCCGCCAAGGCCTCCTTCCTCTTGCCTTGGGAGTCTGGGAAACTTTTTCCCCTCCACTTGCTACATCTGTAGGCCGTCCCCCGTTCAAGAAGGGCTTTCTTCTCGCGCAGACCGTCTCCCCGCCCCGCGATCGGCTCTCCACACGGAAGCAATTACCCGACCTTCGTGGTTACTCAGACCCCCAAAACAACAACAAACACAACAACAAAAACAAAGATGAAAAAAAGATAGCTAGGAAAAAATTTTTGTACTTTTTTTGGGAAACGTCATTGCCCAAAATAGAAGCAAAACGGAGAAGCCGGCTGGCTGGGTGGACAAAAACAGTGCGCTGCGCGTTCCCCCGCATGGCCAACACGCGAGTGGAGATGGGAGGGCCACAGTCCCTGACTGTGCTATGCAGGCCGCAGGCCACGGCTCTTTTTTTTTCCCCTCCCTCTATTTTTTTTTTTTTTTGAAGCTGCCGCGTTGTCCGCGGTTTACTGACACATTGCTTTACTTCGCTTTTTTTTAATTTTGTGGGCGAATGTCGTGCCGTGCTTTGGTGGGTAGCTACCCATAACAAAAAAAGAGCCAAGTGCTTGCCCTTAGCCAAGTACGTGGCTTAGCGGAGCTGAGCAACAACGGGAACACGGAAGGGAGGGGGGAGAGGTGTGCAGGCATTGTTCAGGACACATCGAGCCAAACGCACGGGGGCTCATCATATTGCCCAGCACCCCCTGAAAAATGTCAGCGGGTGCTCAAGCCCCCGTTGCCTCCCCGGTTCCGGGGTCCCTGGCGCTCATACAGTGATTCGTTATGTTTTGAGCTTTCGAATTTAAGGACAAACGATCACGGAAACAAAGAGACAAAAGGAAAGCCTACAATTTTCGGTACATATCCTAATTAGTCCAGACAACTGCACTTATCTTTTTTTTTATCTCCTGCGTGAGCCGCTTGAAGAATTCGATTTAGTTGGAGTAGGCAGTGCGAAGTTAAATTGCCACTGAAGTGATGCATGATCTCTAACACATCCACCCCGCTTACGCTGTGTAAGGGAGATTTAGCCAGTGCTGTAGGTCCGCTACATCGGGGTCTCTAACATTTTTAGTCCGAGGGTGTCGGACGCTATCAGCTAGGTCAGCGTTGCGAGAGTATCACTTGATCTTTTGGTTGGGCTGAGCGAGACGTGAAGCTTTAGATCAGACCCTATCAACGCTGGATTGGCTCGGATCGTTCGTAGCGTTTGCTGCGCTTGAACTAAAGGTGAAACGGAGTCAAGGGATGTATGCCGCTACGATGCTTACGCAGATCGAAACAAGCAGGGGTGGAGATTAAATCCAGAATCCCTGGGTTGTGCAGCGCGAGCTTTCGCTCCATGTGTACTTGCTGCGACGTGTTAGGACACTTGGCCAACTCACGCGAGCGCAGAGCAATGGGCTAGCCCGACGTCCTGCTTGCAATGTCAAAGCTGCTGACGTGAGCACATTGAACTTATGATGAGGCCATGCGCTCGCACCAGTAGCTTTAATAGCGTTTCACACTAAACTCTTCACAATCACACACAGACATTGAGGCATTCTAGTCACACATAGAGTGCCTTCAAACACACGCGCTGGTGTAGTGTGATGAGACCACCGTGGATGAGACTGATGACATCTCGGCAATTTCCTTCCCGGTCGTTTTCTATGTTCTTAGAAAGTGCACGCGCCCCGTCGTCTCCCGGCGCGAGCGCTCGGCTTTGGCCAGAGCTTTGAAGCAATTTCCTTATCCAAGGTTTATTTATATGTTTTCTTCTGCACGCGCCGGCGGCACTTGGTAAACAAAAGATATCTCCACCCTGTCACAGACAGTCGTCGAGTTACACATTTAGCGCAGCGCCACCTGAGTGTTGAATTAACATTACAAAACGGGGTACCATATGAAATGAAAAAATTAAAAAAAAAACATTGACAGAGCAACTGCCAACACGAGATACCATCATCATCATCATCATCATCATCATTTATTATCCTTGAAGGCGCTCGGCTTTGGCCAGAGCTTTGAAGCAATTTCCTTATCCAAGGTTTATTTATATGTTTTCTTCTGCACGCGCCGGCGGCACTTGGTAAACAAAAGATGTCTCCACCCTGTCACAGACAGTCGTCGAGTTACACATTTAGCGCAGCGCCACCTGAGTGTTGAATTGACATTACAAACCGGGGTACCATATGAAGTGAAAAAATTAAAAAAAAACATTGACAGAGCAACTGCCAACACGAGATACCATCATCATCATCATCATCATTTATTATCCTTGAAGGCGCTCGGCTTTGGCCAGAGCTTTGAAGCAATTTCCTTATCCAAGGTTTATTTATATGTTTTCTTCTGCACGCGCCGGCGGCACTTGGTAAACAAAAGATGTCTCCACCCTGTCACAGACAGTCGTCGAGTTACACATTTAGCGCAGCGCCACCTGAGTGTTGAATTGACATTACAAACCGGGGTACCATATGAAGTGAAAAAATTAAAAAAAAACATTGACAGAGCAACTGCCAACACGAGATACCATCATCATCATCATCATCATCATCATTTATTATCCTTGAAGGCCCTTATGGGCCTTCAAGGACGAGGCACGAATGAGGCAGTGGTTCGCGGTCGCAGCGGCAAATAACTACATTGCGCTCTATTTGTGAACATTCCCTTCACTGCCACGTCTCTGTTCGTAAAAAGCCAGGATTACCTTCCCACGCATGGCACACGTGCTTGCGCGCGTAGTAAACCGAAGGTGTGTTTTATTTTCGGTACACTCTGGTTGTGGGACTGCATGGCCAAATACCATCATACTAAAATTAATGTAATCTCATATGGCACGAGCAAGTTTGGGATTCAGATGCAGAAAATCGCCGTGCCTGGCAGTTCGATTGTTTTTTTATTATCTTGCGCGACCTGCCTGCATGGCATATCCTCTAACTCATAACTCGAAAACATACTCTCCAAGCACTCCTATAGTTACTATTCGTGAAGTCACGTAGGTAATTTTGAGTTACTAAGAGCGGGTTCAATGATGCGTATACAGCACGCCTTGTTCTCATCGCCCATTCAACGCGACGCCGTCCGAGTGTACATCCGGATACTCTTATTTCTGCCCATGATGCTGTGATCGCATTTGTGGCTAAGATCAAATTGAAGGCTGGAGGCGATTGCTTTCGGGCGCTCTGCCTGTGGGTGTTGTGACTTTAGGCATCATAACAGCTGAAATTCGTGGCAATGTGACATGTTAACATTTCACTCATCAGATCGAAGCGACCCTATTGGTGGCGCATGACTTTTTGTTTCGAATCTATTCGAAATGGCAGAGCTAATCGAAATGTCGAACACGCTTCTGTCTTTTATAAGTAACCATGTTTTTTTTTTCTTATCTTTCTGTCTGCCTTTTGGCTTGCATCCACGAATAAATGGAGTGCAGGGAATGTTATTGTAGTCCATGCATTATTCATCAAGGTCACGTGAGGACTGGCCGGTGTAAGGCGCCATCATCCGAAAATCCCGGACTGCTCAAGATGTATTGCAAACTATATTGAAGAGGTCTTGCCAATCTAGGAATGTGGCGTTACCGGATAAACTTGGCGAGAAAACAAGAGACTTGGCATGGCGTCTACACAAAACAAAAAATGCCGCCGGAATGCGATGTACCCGAACCCTGTTAGAATCGCATTCATGGGACATATCTGGAATTAAATACCAGTGTTGAGCTACCAATATAAATTTTTATTGTTTTTATTTCCTGGACTTTCTACATCGTGTAGCTAATGTATACAGCCCCCGAAACATTGCCGCGTGCGGGGCTGAGCAAGCAACGCTTCGTTGCGGTCTTCTAGAAGATTCGTGTTTATTCTTATTTGGGACGCGACTTTTGTAATCATTTCGTCCCACGTTCTTGTTCTAGGCAGTTTATGTTCCTCCTCACCCAAAACGCTCGAAGCTCAAGCTTTGTAGAACAAGAACGAAGGACGAAATGATAAAAGGCTCGTCCCGGGTAAGAAGAAACACGAATCTAGAAGACCGCTACCAAGAGCTTGCTCGGCCCCACTTAATTGGGTCTTTATGAAGGACTTATTTGCCGATGCAATTTATGCTGCGGTGCTTATTCTACTTTGGCCAGGCCCACTTTGTTTTGAAAAGAGACAGCAGAAGAAAGGTTAGTTTATTTCCCAGTGTAAAGCCGTAAGGTCTTGGCCAAGGCAAATCCAGCCAAGCAGCCTGAAACTGCCTTGTCAAATGGTTCCTTCCTTTTGCGGGGGACTATATGCTAGACATATAATCAAACGCCATTTTATAAAATCCGTTTCATCCAATGACTTTTCCGGCAAAGTTGGATAGTTTCTCGTTGCCAGCGATTTCTTTAGTGGCCTTTTATTGGCTGCAAAAAAGAAAACAAAAAAAAAACGTCCGACTGAGGTGAATTTTTTTTAAATTTCTTTTGACTTGATCAAATGGTTGTAAAGTGCTAGGCAGCGCCACCACTACAACAACGTAAAAATAATTGTATGCCCTTTTGTGAAGCTTCGTATTTCGAAGGGGGGAGGGGGGGGGGGACAAGTTGATGAAGGGTTTCATGTCTTATTCGAAACATCGTCTTTTCGCTGCCATTTTTATTCAGTCACTTTTTTGGTATTCTCGATTGATATAACGCCCAATGTTCACCCAGGTGGTTAATGTGCTTTCCTGTCCATGGAGGGCGCTTCCCGAGGGCGATGGCTCATATTTGAAGTACTGAACGACCGTCGCATGAACAAAATAGATTTCTCTAATTAAAATATGAAACTTTATATCTTTGTTTTCCTAACTATTGTACTTCGCAAACTAGGAAGTACCTTTCTTTTTATTGCGCTCTTGGAGATAACGCTTGGTATCAGGACGAAGGACCCGCCATAGCCATAGCTGCGTAACCATGCTGCGCATGGAAACTTCGGCATGCTAAGAACTAGCAACCAGGGCCGTGCAAGGCCGCCCCCCCCCCCCCAAAAAAAAAAAGAAAAACTCGAATATTTGTTCTAGGTTAGCAACGCTTCTTCACTCGCTATTATGTCTCTTTGTGTAGAAGTACCATCCAATCATTGCACGCTATTTAAATAATTTTAATAATGCTAGGTGTATATTCGCAGATGCATGCGTAGTTTAAAAGTGCTTTCGGCACCAGCTTTGTGTCCCACTCGAAACTGCGCTCACTCATCTTCCCCAGCTCGCAATGCTCGTTTCCTGTCTGCAGGGTTTGTACATTAAACACTACGGCCGGCCCCTGCGAGCCCTCTTATCGGGGATTATGCAGATTAACGGAGCCTTATCCACTCTTTGCTTTGGCTACTTGGGAAAGGGGGGGGGGGGTATTTAGGAACGAGGAGGAGGCGGGAGGGTTGTAATGGAGGACGGGAAAAAAGGAAACGGAGAAAGTGGAAAGCGCAAAATGTACATCGTTCTTTAAATAAAAACGGCTGAGGCCCCGCCAACGCTCGCAGCAGGGCGAACATGGGTAGTTACGTCCTTTCCCCCGCGGACATCAGTTTACCATACCTTTTCCACAAGTCGAGGGACTCCTCCCTGCTCCACGGGAGAGGCTGACGCTCCTTCAGCGGAACAGAGAGGCGTTACCGAAGTACAAAAGCGTCCTGCACTCTGGCAGGTGAAATGTAAATAATACAAGGACACCGAGAGACAAAGGTACAAAATTAATACTACCGGCGACAACCGCAACAACGCAACCTCTGTAGCGGCCAGGTGTAAATCTTTTGGCGCGGGAGATGGTGATGCCGATGGCATACCGAAAGGTGGATGGCATGGGCGTACCAACCGTGGGGGGGGGGGGGCAATCAGGGCGCTTGCCCCCCCCCCCCCCTGAAAGGGCCGACACTGGGCAGGCCAAACACTGGCCGGCGGCGCCCAAGGGATACCAGCACCCCCGGTCTTGGGGGGTGGGGGAAGTAGGTGCTGGTTTCCCCCCCCCCCCTCCCCTCACTCAAAAACAAGTTGGTACGCCACTGTCGATGAGCGGTACGCACTAAAAAGGACGAAAATGAGTGAAATTGAGCTTTATTGCAATTGCTGCAATGAAAAGGCGTGCTTACTAGTAATAAAACTAAATATTAGGGCATGTAGCTATCATTTAACGCGAGATTTCTATTTAATATTTGCTTTTGTTTCTTAAGCGCGTCTGGCTACGTTGGGCAGACGCTTCGGAAACGCAGACGCGAAGCGCTGCCCGGTAGTGCTGCGTGTGGTTTGACTGGGCGCACGCGTCTGGCTTAGCGCGCGCGCCAAGCCGAGACGCGCGTCCAGACGCCTGGAAAAACGCGCCATGTGGGCTAGCCCTCGTTACATTTCTACCATCCGGCGAAAAAAAAAAAAGATATGGCGGAAGAAGGGCAATGCAGTTATATCCGCTCTTCTAACACGGTCTAGATGCGGGTTTGCGGCGGAGGGAGTGCTGGCCAGAAAGAGAAAAGGAATTCATGGAAAACGCGACAGCGCAGTGTTCCTAGCAAGACAGTGGTGGGGGCAAGGGGGGGGGGGGCACTCTGAGTGCATTCACCCGCGGCTCGGGAGAAGGGAGGTACGGAAGCCATGCTTTGCCACAAAGACGGAGTTCGGGTGTTTTATTGCCCAGCGCCTGCGACCAATTCGGGACAACCCAACAAGCGGGTCCTGACCTTCGCTGCACGTTTCAGGAGCAGAACGGACGTATCCAAACCGGGGGACCAAAGAGCGTGTGCGTGTGTATGTGAGCGCATGCGTGTAGGCTAGTTGGGAGGAGGGAGCGACGGACTCGAAGAAGCTTCTTCGGGCATATGCGGTGAACAAGCCATGACAGCGTCACCTCGAAGTGCCCCTAATTTATTTATTTTCTTCTTGGAGGATGAAACGCGAAAGATGTAACGAGAGAGGACCAAAGGCGGCGGGCCCAACCGAGAAAGCCGCTTTGAGAAAGGATCTTGTGCGAAGCTAGAAACAAGAACGGGCTCAAATGATAACCAGCTGTCTGCGTTTTGTTTTTGTGTTTGATCGTTTATTGATGTTTCTGCCCAAGCGCGCCCACCCCGCAAACACACAAAGAACAGACACGGACATTCGAGTTGAGGCAGCGCAGGAGCGCGCTGACAGGTCACTTGCGTGCGGGATTTCATCTTTATGTACAGCCTTGCACGCCGTTTAGGATGTCGTTTCTATGTGCAGATAACTATTATTATTAATGTTATCTTTAAACGTGTGAGAGACGTGGACGTGGGCTGATGATACTTCTTAAAGGGGGGCCGGGGGGGTTACGTCCCAATCCGGCTGAAGCCTCAATTCGGCTATTGCCTCAATTCGGCTAGAAGTTTAAATTCGGCTGCACGTTCCAGTTCGGCTACATCCTCAATTCGGCTAGAAGCTTCAATTCGGCTAGAAGTTTCAATTTGGCTGGATGCTTCAGTTCGGCTAGAAGTTTCAATTTGGCTGGACGCTTCAGTTTGGCTAAATCTTCAGTTCGGCTACAAGTTTCAATTCGGCTGCATGCTTCAGTTCGGCTAGATCCTTGTTTCAGTTCGGCTGGACGTTCCAAGTTGATCAAGCTAGACATCCAAGCATAAGGTGCCCCCAATTTCTTTTAGAGAGACGTTAACTATATCTGCATCTTGCCTTAACATTGCAACCTGCAAGCTCAGATCAATAAGTTCAAGCAGCTACGAAGGTTTGGGGCACAGAACCATTTGTGTTTGTGTTGTTTGTTCTGTGGAGCTGCTGTGCAAACACCAGGTATCTGCTTCAAAGTAATTTATTCACTTGCCCAAATGGATTAGAGCAGTCCAAAGATTGCTTCTTCCAGTGCTGTCCACTGTTCACGTGAAAGGGACAGGAAGCCTTGGCAGCTCCTACGTGGAACTGAGTTGAAGAAAAAAAGAAGATACCTGCATCAGTTATGAGACAAAACAATGTGGTAGGGGTTCAATCCAATGATTTACATCTTCAGGAGGCTAAGAGGAATGTAACAGTACACCAGCTTTTTTTTCAAGGTCACAAATTTGCTTCAAAATTGGCTAAACACACCAGCAGATATGACTGACCTCGTAACCAAAACCTTACGTCCGCAAAACATTGTTTGGCGACATTTAATTTTCAAATTCGGTCCTCATCGCATTTTCAAAGTGAAAGTTTCTACTGGCAGCACTAAAAATATGTTACGATGGAGGTTTGGGCGAGCTGGTGTTGCATACTTCTCCACAGTGCGAAAAATTCACAACCAGGCACAGGCACACACAAAAAGAAAAGACATTCAAGCAGCACTGACTTGCAACTCAGACTGGTATTTTTTCTTTACCTGCGCCTGTCTTTTTAAACAATAACGCATTTTTTGGTTATTTTTGGTTTCATCTGGATGCGAGATAATCTAATTCTTTTTTTCTGACAAATTTAGACAAGGTTTAGTGACACAGTCTTCTTCTAACCTCGATATCTTTTCAGCTTCAATAATTTCCCTAATTAGTTGATTATTATTTTTACTTATTACGGGGCAGTTTTCTTTAGTTCTACTTGACATCTGCAATCTTGGCAATGTATGCCAAAGTGTCCGGAAGTGATTCTGTTTATCTTGTAGTTGTGTTCCTCTAGTCTATGTGGCATCAGTATATGTGACGTCAGGGGTGGGAAAGGGTTGTGTTTGGCAGTAGAAATTGTTTCCAACTGATTAGAAGAATTTCAATGGCGACAAATGAAGCCTGCGGAACCCCAACGTTTTCTGAGCAGCACGAAAGAAATATGTTCCATTCTGTTATCTGATGTGGCTGTGCTAGCCATGCTCCAAACAAATAAGAGTTTAGAACGAACCAGTTGGGCTTCGTAACATGAAGAGGGGTACAGTTTCTATCATGAAGGAAGCCATTAGCCCGCACATTTTGCGGGACGAGCGAAGGCCGCGGAACTTTCTAGATTTCACCCTTCACCCCGCACAGCCATGCCGCGCAGCACGTTCCCGTGGCACCTAGGGCTGTGAGAAGCAAGTATGTCAGGGAGCCTTTAAAAAGGTGGGCGGAAAACAAAGTTTTTCAGCGACCAAATTGAGGAGACTGATAGCTTAAATGTACCGACACCTAGATAAGTAACCCTGGTAGGCAAGTTTTGTCGTGGGAGAGTTGGTATTAACTAGAGTGCACTGGGAGTTGTAGCGCATCTAGAGTCACACCGGCACATTCAGCTCAAGAAACCTCATCTGGGCACAGGCAAGTCCTTCTGTAATCATTGAGACTACAAATTAATTAACACACTTGTGTCTGGTTACTATTTCTGTTTCTTTTGACTTTCTGAGAATCGGGAAAATCAGCAAGCAAATTTAATATCTGAATTATTCTGAAAAACTGAGAATTTAATCAAAACAAGCTCTGAGAAACATTAAAATTTCGACAAAGGTAAGCTCCAAAAAACACCCTTCAAATGCCACGAAGGATTAATTCTGGAAACACGGAATGCCACTTATAGTGATGCTACTACATGTCACGCTAGGAGTAGCCAGGCAGGCTCTGGTGCAGCTTGGTTATGACCTTTCTCGCAAAGGGAAGTTTTGGCATTGCATATGAGGCGATACTTGCCCAAGTCTAGAGGTTACCTTGGCAAGGTAATGGAAGCACCCGGGCTCACAAGTATGGTAACTGCCCAGGTCACCTTGGAAGGTCTTCAGCACAAGGCAGGCACCACCGTCTGTCGTACGTATGATGTGCTGCAATGTCTGATGACACAAACTGCAGCGAAACAAAACATATTTTCCTGTGAAACGGTATCCATAGCTGCAATATCCGTACCAGCATATTGCATGAGTAGCTAATCTCATTGTGCACTCCTTTCTACATTAGAAGCACAGTTTAGCCTGAAGGCGTCAGCATATTTCGGTTCCACGTATAAAAAGTCACTCATACAGATTTACGTCGAACAAACATATTTCACCACGTCGGTGGCTGTGGCAGAAAATACTAAGAAAGGCGAGATAAATCGACGATTGCATGCTTCAAATAGTCAGAAATGGGAGGAACGTGCCCTAGACACTTTCCTCCCATTTCTCCTCCTGTGAACAGCAAGGTCGAGGGAGCCCACCAGTGGTGCAACTGGTGGTTTGTACGCGGTGCTCGAACATGATTAATTTACAATGTTTGGATACCATAATTTCAGTCATGTTTTGATTATATCGATACCCAAAAAACGTCAAACGCCGATTGAAAAAAATTGTACCGACTCATTCACGGCTTTGTTAGCTGTGGTTGCTCCCATTATGGAATAAAGGGTTCGTTCACCAAATTAACGACGCGCTCCCAAGCTTCATCCAGTTCGTCATTGAAGGCTTTGTTCGTGTTCGAAGCAAGATCTTTGCTCAAAAAGCAGTTCGAAATTACAAAAAAATCCACATGACCCTCGGCAACCCTCATCTCATTGAACCGCAGCGCAGTTTTTGCCCAAAGGAGCCGCAAGTAATGACTCTTGAGAACAAAATAATTATCTATAAAAGCTAGACACAATGCATGGTTTTGGCATTTGAGCACAATATATTTGACGTCTTTTGGGGAACGCTACAAAAGCTTAGTATTCCAACAATAGCTTAAACTTAAAAAAATTTCAGTTTTCCTCGCATCTGCCTGAAATGGGCGGAGCCCACCCGAACGACCCAACGTATGCAAGATCCAAAGCATGTGTCGCAAACTGCTGTGTGCGGCATGCCGGAGCAGCCATCTTTCCGAATGTTCGCACGCTGGCTCACATCGTTTCGACGCAGATGTGTCTTGTGTTTAATGTTTTGGTGGCAGCCTTTCAATTCTAAGAACAAAGCGTCAAGTCCTGGCTGACACTAACATTGTGTTCACACACACAGTTTCTCACTGCAAAGTGCAAACGAGTAT
The DNA here is from genome assembly GCA_013358835.2 of Ixodes persulcatus. Classification (NCBI taxonomy): domain Eukaryota; kingdom Metazoa; phylum Arthropoda; class Arachnida; order Ixodida; family Ixodidae; genus Ixodes; species Ixodes persulcatus. The sequence goes on along the minus strand of JABSTQ010002215.1, from coordinate 17,114 downwards.
GCCCAGGACATGCTGGAAAGGACAGCCTGGAGCCTAGGCAGTACGGCCGCGCATGTCCAATCAAAGCTCGCAGGATGCTGTACATAGACTGTGCGACACTGTTAAGCACTAAACACAACAAAAAAATAAATGCACCTTGATCCTACGAGAAAACTCGGATGACACAGAGTATAGTAAGACTTGCGAAGCTTGTAACTGGGCTCATGAGCTTTTAATCACTCCCGTGACACACACCTGCACACAATGTGTCATCCAACTTTACCCATTGGATGAAGGTACATTAAAGTTTTTTCCACTGCCAAATGGAAGAGAAGGCGCGACAACACTATCCTTCTGTCTTAGCCTAGCATTAACTAGCTGGTAATGGTACAATCACAAGCGAGTTGCTTTCACTGGTGTCCCTCCTGCTCGAGCTCTCGTACAGCCAAACCACCATTAAACGCAGGGCGCTCGCTCGCACTTGTAGCCACTCCGGCTAGTCCATGCTAGGGCGCGACAAAGCATGGCAGGAAGCCTGCCACGACAGCACGTCGGCCGACGGGCATGACTGGCGAGTACAAGCGCCAGGTGAGTCACATGAATGTTCCGCAAAAGCTGCGTGACTTAAAATAACCCATATGAAATTAATTCCTGGCATTGTATACTAGGCGATACCTGCTGTTGTCTACGGGTTACCTTTGCAGGGAGATGGAGGCATCCATGACCACACGTACGGTAATTGCCCATGTCGCACATCATCATGGAAGGTCTTCATGAAGCAGGCAGCTTGTCCTGTCGATGGAGACCCACAGATATCCTGCATACGTGGGTAAAGTGCCTAAAATTTAATTTAATTACAACTACAACTACTTGTCGCCAAAAGCATCATGGCATGAAAGCTTGTCGCTTTTCATAGATGGGGCTCGCAAGCACAGCCTGACCTTTTCGGTCGGCCAGGGCCTCGAGAGAGTGTTTTGTAGCGGCCCGCCACACGCTGTCAAAGTTGAACTTGTGTCGTATTCAAAATTCGGAAGAAATGCCTACAACCAAGAAGGATAGAATTGTAGGAGGGGGCCATGACGTTAGCTCCGTAGCCCCCGCAACCCAACCTCCACTATCGCCTGCCCCTTCGCCGTCTACGTCCTCGCCCATCATGACTACCAGTCATCCCTTGTGGTTGACGGTTGTTCGTAGGGAAGGACTGGCTGGCACTAGTGGGCTCTGTGCCTCTACTCATCCTAATTCCCAAATGGAGACTGCGGCTGCCCGGTGACATCCGTCGTCTGCTTCCTTTCTTCGGTACTTTGCTTCGGTTAAGGAATTGTTTTTTTGCAGATAGTCTAACGTGTTGAACTAGCTTGCCTACGAATTTCAACGGCAATTCATCTTGGAAGCGCCCGCGCAAAGCTGGTGTCGCGATGTGTGGCGATATGAAACGCAGAGAGTGCCTGAAGAATTTTGAGGTTGCTCAAACGATTTTAATGTCATTTTAATGTCATATATTAAAAAATAAATAATTACTTTGTAAAGCCAGAAAACAATCTTATTGCTTTGCAGCGATTTCTATGCACTTTATCTGGCCTCCGTAAACGAGGTTTCTAAAACACATCTAAGACAAAACAGGAGTTTGTTGTTAAAATATTCTTGAATAGAACACATAATAGACACGGACTACGTGTCTGTTTGCTCAACATTCATAGAGACGGGATTTTGTTATCGAAGTGGCTAAAAATTCAACGGCCGCGGCGGCGAAAACTTACGTTGCGGACGTCGAGTGGAGCTACACGGGTGGTGCCAACCTCATTTCATAAACTCCTTTTTTATCTCTTTTTTTTTTGTCGCAGCCGAGTTAAAAGAAAATTGATTAGTTTTGAGAAAGTCGATGCAGTTACTCTGCCAGGGTTGAACAAATCTTCATTAATAGCGAAACATCCGTCAACTGTGCTTGAGGTCAATGCGATCTGAAACCAATTTAAGCTCTTGCAACGCCTGAAAAATATTGCCCAGGGCACAGTTTCTGTTAAAACACAAAGCTTTCTAAAAAAAACACCTTTTACCAAAAAAAAAAAAAAAAAAAAAACCTTGAGTCGCATGTAACACCGTAGAGCAGTCTACCGCTAAACAGTACGATTTCATCCGTATTCGCATCGAAAAAATAATTGAAAGTGTCCTCAGAGATGAAACGCATGACGGCCTAGCTCTTTGTCCACGTTGGGTGATCGGTCGGAGGTCAGAAAACAATACAGTTTCCGAATCGCACTCAGTGGCAGAGCGTCCATGTCCTGGAAGGAAATGCGGAGAAACCGAAACTCAAGATACTTAAAGGGGCCCTCCAACAGTATTTGAGCGTCTACTTTTTTTTGCAGTTTCTCCACGCTAGTGGTCCCGGAAACCCAGTGGACAACGAAAGAGTTTAAAAATATTAGCGCATCATATTTTAATTTGACAACTCGGAAACACCTCCTCCGACGGTGGCGCCGCGAGGTGCCGAATGCGCGCGCACAACGGCGCTCCCTTTCACTATACGTCACATTCACTGGGTTTCGTGATTGGCGAGAGCCGTCCCAGAAATTTTGAAGCGGAATAAAGTATATCACACGTTAACCGTCATTATTTCTCTAAAAAGTCGTTTTTATAGAGCTAATAAAGTTGCAAATTAAAGTTCAAAAAGGACGAAAACAACGCCCCTTAGTCGCTCGTCGCTCATGCGCGCCTCCCAGCGGCGGAGTACCTCCTACTCGCCGTCGCCGAGGTGGCTCCGGTGGCGGAGTTGCGGGAGACGAGCCTTCCGCGGCCGTCGAAGCGGACTGCGGCGCTTGCGCGGTGTGTCCTCGTACGGCGCGACGCCCAGCTCCGCACTCCTTTTCAAGAATTCGGCGCTCAAAATCCGATAAGCCCGGTAAATTCATCGATGATGGCAACCCGATTCCAAAGCTACGATGGTTGCAGCGAGCCCTAATGGCCGACCGGGCCGACGGCGGCCGACGGGCTATCAACCAAACTCGCGTCCAATTGGCCAACCGCTTTGCTCCAATCGCTAAACTGTTTCATTTTACGTCATGAAGCGCAATGTTTTGCTTATTTAAAGTTGTTTTCTGCAATATTTAATTTGCTAATAACTCACAAAATATTGCGAATTTTTGTAATATTTTTTTTCCTCGGTGTTCCTGCTTTCATGGAGCTCCGTTTCAGCGCGAACTTCAAACCAGTCAAAAAATTGTTGGTGGGCCCCTTTAACCAAGACGGCCGCCCGCACAGTGCTGCCAGACCACCAAGTAGTTTCGAAACTCGCATCCAAGTAGTTTCGTTTTCACGCAGAAGGGTTTGGGTTTTTGTATTGCAGCGTTGAGTCAAGTCGTCGGAATACTTGTTACAATCAAAGCGATTTTTGGACGCTAAGAAATTTCTGCCAGACGTTGCAACAGAGTGACGCAATAAAAATAACACTAATTTCAGTATAGTAAAGTTTTTGTTTTAATTATAGCTCAATTTGGGAATTTATTTTTAGCTCGACTGTTGTTTAATAGTTAATGATATTTGCTAAAAGATTAGTGTGGGAGTACAAAGAGTACATAATTTAATTAACAGATGTTTAGGAGTTCGATAGGGTTCTATCCGTTGATTTTTGTTTTCCCCACCTGGCAACACTGGGACTCAAGATGGCGCAAGGCGTGTGGAGCGGGTGGTGCGTTGTGTGCGAGGTAGTTGCGGCCTCTGCGCTATTGGATGGGGTTGTTCCAGACAAGGCTCCTATTTCGAGAACGAGCGGTTCAAATCAACGCCTCCGATTGCAACGAAAGTAATACCGAATCACTGACGGTGACCGGTCCCACTTCACAGTTCGTTCAACAAGGGTGAGTATCCACGAAAGCATTGTAGCGCAAGTTCGGGTGGTGGCCACAAAGCATTTTCCGAAACCACGGGCCCACCACACCCGTGCACTCGTTCTGTCTAGTGGGTTTTATCAGAGCGGAAGGGAGATAGCGAGCGCAGCCGAGAGCGGCAGACTGGGCGAACTGCGATGAACAGGCGAGCTCTAGGAATCGAAAGTATGTGGCATCGCGCGTCGGAGGGGCCAGGATGGGGCTTTGCAGTGTGCGCGGCTACAAGGACCGTTGAGATTATTCTTCCGCAGCCCTTACGTTTCACCGGTAAGTCCCACAACATAATACGATTCGCAGTAAAGTAAATTTGTGGGCAGTTCTCCTGGTTTTACGAGGGTCAGCGAGCTGCGGAACCGCTGGATTTCGGTCGTTGATCGCGGCGGTGGACTGCACCCCGTCTCACCTCCTCACCTCAGTGAGTGACCTACACGGTGACCGCAATAACTATAAAAGCGAACTGTTTTAATCCAGGCTGTACCCGAGTGCCGTCCGACGGTACCGAAGTAACATTGGACGGCACTCTGAGCACGCATTCGAGCGCCGTTCGAAGGCTCGATCGGCGGTAGAGGGGACCTGGGTCATCGCGCCCCGAGAAGCAGAACCTTCCGCATCCGTAGTCTGAAGAAATATGTTTCACTCGAAGTTTTTTGACCATATCCACGCACCTAGCAAGTCATCAGGGAAGTGTCGCGATTGGCAATTTAGAAGATCTGACTATGAGCCGCTTACCGCTGATTTGTTTGTCATAAAATGCGTCCAAAGAAATCCACAGGAGCTAGTAATTTAAAATCGTTTGAGCAACCTCAAAATTCTTCAGGCACTCTCTGCGTTTCATATCGCCACACATCGCGACACCAGCTTTGCGCGGGCGCTTCCAAGATGAATTGCCGTTGAAATTCGTAGGCAAGCTAGTTCAACACGTTAGACTATCTGCAAAAAAACAATTCCTTAACCGAAGCAAAGTACCGAAGAAAGGAAGCAGACGACGGATGTCACCGGGCAGCCGCAGTCTCCATTTGGGAATTGGGATGAGTAGAGGCACAGAGCCCACTAGTGCCAGCCAGTCCTTCCCTACGAACAACCGTCAACCACAAGGGATGACTGGTAGTCATGATGGGCGAGGACGTAGACGGCGAAGGGGCAGGCGATAGTGGAGGTTGGGTTGCGGGGGCTACGGAGCTAACGTCATGGCCCCCTCCTACAATTCTATCCTTCTTGGTTGTAGGCATTTCTTCCGAATTTTGAATACGACACAAGTTCAACTTTGACAGCGTGTGGCGGGCCGCTACAAAACACTCTCTCGAGGCCCTGGCCGACCGAAAAGGTCAGGCTGTGCTTGCGAGCCCCATCTATGAAAAGCGACAAGCTTTCATGCCATGATGCTTTTGGCGACAAGTAGTTGTAGTTGTAATTAAATTAAATTTTAGGCACTTTACCCACGTATGCAGGATATCTGTGGGTCTCCATCGACAGGACAAGCTGCCTGCTTCATGAAGACCTTCCATGATGATGTGCGACATGGGCAATTACCGTACGTGTGGTCATGGATGCCTCCATCTCCCTGCAAAGGTAACCCGTAGACTACAGCAGGTATCGCCTAGTATACAATGCCAGGAATTAATTTCATCTGGGTTATTTTAAGTCACGCAGCTTTTGCGGAACATTCATGTGACTCACCTGGCGCTTGTACTCGCCAGTCATGCTTGTCGGCCGACGTGCTGTCGTGGCAGGCTTCCTGCCATGCTTTGTCGCGCCCTAGCATGGACTAGCCGGAGTGGCTACAAGTGCGAGCGAGCGCCCTGCGTTTAATGGTGGTTTGGCTGTACGAGAGCTCGAGCAGGAGAGACACCAGTGAAAGCAACTCGCTTGTGATTGTACCATTACCAGCTAGTTAATGCTAGGCTAAGACAGAAGGATAGTGTTGTCGCGCCTTCTCTTCCATTTGGCAGCGGAAAAAACTTTAATGTACCTTCATCCAATGGGTAAAGTTGGATGACACATTGTGTGCAGGTGTGTGTCACGGGAGTGATTAAAAGCTCATGAGCCCAGTTACAAGCTTCGCAAGTCTTACTATACTCTGTGTCATCCGAGTTTTCTCGTAGGATCAAGGTGCATTTATTTTTTTGTTGTGTTTAGTGCTTAACAGTGTCGCACAGTCTATGTACAGCATCCTGCGAGCTTTGATTGGACATGCGCGGCCGTACTGCCTAGGCTCCAGGCTGTCCTTTCCAGCATGTCCTGGGCATACTCGTTTGCACTTTGCAGTGAGAAACTGTGTGTGTGAACACAATGTTAGTGTCAGCCAGGACTTGACGCTTTGTTCTTAGAATTGAAAGGCTGCCACCAAAACATTAAACACAAGACACATCTGCGTCGAAACGATGTGAGCCAGCGTGCGAACATTCGGAAAGATGGCTGCTCCGGCATGCCGCACACAGCAGTTTGCGACACATGCTTTGGATCTTGCATACGTTGGGTCGTTCGGGTGGGCTCCGCCCATTTCAGGCAGATGCGAGGAAAACTGAAATTTTTTTAAGTTTAAGCTATTGTTGGAATACTAAGCTTTTGTAGCGTTCCCCAAAAGACGTCAAATATATTGTGCTCAAATGCCAAAACCATGCATTGTGTCTAGCTTTTATAGATAATTATTTTGTTCTCAAGAGTCATTACTTGCGGCTCCTTTAGGCGAAAACTGCGCTGCGGTTCAATGAGATGAGGGTTGCCGAGGGTCATGTGGATTTGTTTGTAATTTCGAACTGCTTTTTGAGCAAAGATTTTGCTTCGAACACGAACAAAGCCTTCAATGACGAACTGGATGAAGCTCGGGAGCGCGTCGTTTTTTTGGTGAACGAACCCTTTATTCTATAATGGGAGCAACCAAAGCTAACAAAGCCGTGAATGAGTCGGTACAATTTTTTTCAATCGGCGTTTGACGTTTTTTGGGTATCGATATAATCAAAACATGACTGAAATTATGGTATCCAAACATTGTAAATTAATCATGTTCGAGCACCGCGTACAAACCACCAGTTGCACCACTGGTGGGCTCCCTCGACCTTGCTGTTCACAGGAGGAGAAATGGGAGGAAAGTGTCTAGGGCACGTTCCTCCCATTTCTGACTATTTGAAGCATGCAATCGTCGATTTATCTCGCCTTTCTTAGTATTTTCTGCCACAGCCACCGACGTGGTGAAATATGTTTGTTCGACGTAAATCTGTATGAGTGACTTTTTATACGTGGAACCGAAATATGCTGACGCCTTCAGGCTAAACTGTGCTTCTAATGTAGAAAGAAGTGCACAATGAGATTAGCTACTCATGCAATATGCTGGTACGGATATTGCAGCTATGGATACCTTTTCACAGGAAAATATGTTTTGTTTCGCTGCAGTTTGTGTCATCAGACATTGCAGCACATCATACGTACGACAGACGGTGGTGCCTGCCTTGTGCTGAAGACCTTCCAAGGTGACCTGGGCAGTTACCATACTTGTGAGCCCGGGTGCTTCCATTACCTTGCCAAGGTAACCTCTAGACTTGGGCAAGTATCGCCTCATATGCAATGCCAAAACTTCCCTTTGCGAGAAAGGTCATAACCAAGCTGCACCAGAGCCTGCCTGGCTACCCCTAGCGTGACATGTAGTAGCATCACTATAAGTGGCATTCCGTGTTTCCAGAATTAATCCTTCGTGGCATTTGAAGGGTGTTTTTTGGAGCTTACCTTTGTCGAAATTTTGATGTTTCTCAGAGCTTGTTTTGATTAAATTCTCAGTTTTTCAGAATAATTCAGATATTAAATTTGCTTGCTGATTTTCCCGATTCTCAGAAAGTCAAAAGAAACAGAAATAGTAACCAGACACAAGTGTGTTAATTAATTTGTAGTCTCAATGATTACAGAAGGACTTGCCTGTGCCCAGATGAGGTTTCTTGAGCTGAATGTGGCGGTGTGACTCTAGATGCGCTACAACTCCCAGTGCACTCTAGTTAATACCAACTCTCCCACGACAAAACTTGCCTACCAGGGTTACTTATCTAGGTGTCGGTACATTTAAGCTATCAGTCTCCTCAATTTGGTCGCTGAAAAACTTTGTTTTCCGCCCACCTTTTTAAAGGCTCCCTGACATACTTGCTTCTCACAGCCGTAGGTGCCACGGGAACGTGCTGCGCGGCATGGCTGTGCGGGGTGAAGGGTGAAATCTAGAAAGTTCCGCGGCCTTCGCTCGTCTCGCAAAATGTGCGGGCTAATGGATTCCTTCATGATAGAAACTGTACCCCTCTTCATGTTACGAAGCCCAACTGGTTCGTTCTAAACTCTTATTTGTTTGGAGCATGGCTAGCACAGCCACATCAGATAACAGAATGGAACATATTTCTTTCGTGCTGCTCAGAAAACGTTGGGGTTCCGCAGGCTTCATTTGTCGCCATTGAAATTCTTCTAATCAGTTGGAAACAATTTCTACTGCCAAACACAACCCTTTCCCACCCCTGACGTCACATAGACTAGAGGAACACAACTACAACATAAACAGAATCACTTCCGGACACTTTGGCATACATTGCCAAGATTGCAGATGTCAAGTAGAACTAAAGAAAACTGCCCCGTAATAAGTAAAAATAATAATCAACTAATTAGGGAAATTATTGAAGCTGAAAAGATATCGAGGTTAGAAGAAGACTGTGTCACTAAACCTTGTCTAAATTTGTCAGAAAAAAAGAATTAGATTATCTCGCATCCAGATGAAACCAAAAATAACCAAAAAATGTGTTATTGTTTAAAAAGACAGGCGCAGGTAAAGAAAAAATACCAGTCTGAGTTGCAAGTCAGTGCTGCTTGAATGTCTTTTCTTTTTGTGTGTGCCTGTGCCTGGTTGTGAATTTTTCGCACTGTGGAGAAGTATGCAACACCAGCTCGCCCAAACCTCCATCTTAACATATTTTTAGTGCTGCCAGTAGAAACTTTCACTTTGAAAATGCGATGAGGACCGAATTTGAAAATTAAATGTCGCCAAACAATGTTTTGCATATGTAAGGTTTTGGTTACGAGGTCAGTCATATCTGCTGGTGTGTTTAGCCAATTTTGAAGCAAATTTGTGACCTTGAAAAAAAGCAGGTGTACTGTTACATTCCTCTTAGCCTCCTGAAGATGTAAATCATTGGATTGAACCCCTACCACATTGTTTTGTCTCATAACTGATGCAGGTATCTTCTTTTTTTCTTCAACTCAGTTCGACGTAGGAGCTGCCAAGGCGTCCTGTCCCTTTCACGTGAACAGTGGACAGCACTGGAAGAAGCAATCTTTGGACTGTTGTAATTCATTCTTTGGGCAAGTGAATAAATTACTTTGAAGCAGATACCTGGTGTTTGCACAGCAGCTCCACAGAACAAACAACACAAACACAAATGTTTCTGTGCCCCAAACCTTCGTAGCTGCTTGAACTTATTGATCTGAGCTTGCAGGTTGCAATGTTAAGGCAAGATGCAGATATAGTTAACGTCTCTCTAAAAGAAATTGGGGGCACATTATGCTTGGATGTCTAGCTTGATCAACTTTGAACGTCCAGCCGAACTGAAACAAGGATCTAGCCGAACTGAAGCATGCAGCCGAATTGAAACTTGTAGCCGAACTGAAGATTTAGCCAAACTGAAGCGTCCAGCCGAATTGAAACTTCTAGCCGAACTGAAGCATCCAGCCAAATTGAAACTTCTAGCCGAATTGACGCTTCTAGCCGAATTGAGGATGTAGCTGAACTGGAACGTGCAGCCGAATTGAAACTTCTAGCCGAATTGAGGCTTCAGCCGGATTGGGACGACACCGCCGGGGGGGTGGGGGGGTCTAGGATTTTAGGTGTAGGGCGTTTGGGTGCGGACTTTTCGGAGCACGGACGTTCGGTGCACGTACTTTTCAATGTGGGACATTTCGATGCGCGGACATTTTGGTGCACAAAAAGTCCAAATCACGAGTTTTCTTTTTTTTTCTTTAAACGTATAAGCACTATTTTAGCTAAAAATGTATTTCTTCGCACTATATAATTTTTTAGACTTGGTTATTTATTTACGGTGACTTACTGATATACCACCTAAGTGACATTGTTACGCGCAGTACCATTCAGCGTGAGGATTGGAGACGTTGGACTTTTTGGTTCCTTTGTTTGTGTCTCCTTTCCAACGCACGCACTAGTCGCATCACATGTCTCGAATGATTTTCAACAATCTCAAGCCTGCTGCTGGGGTCATTCCTACACAGATTACCAATAATAAAGCCCACACCTTTACAGAAGGCGCCGAGAACGTCTAAATTGACCCAACGTGTAAACATGAAGCTATGCGACTAGTGCGTACGTTAAAAAAGAGACAGCGACAAACAAACCCTAATGTCCAACGTCTCCAATCCTCACGCAGGATGGTACTCCGCCTAACAAAGTCACTTAGGTGGTATATCAGTAAGTTACCGTAAATACATGACCAAGTCCTAAAATTTATAAAGTGCGAAAAAAAATAATTTTTATCTAAAATAGTGCTTTATACGTTTAGAAAGAAAAAAAAACCTGTGATTTTTATTTTTCGTGCAGTGAAAAGTCCGTGCACCGAAAAGACCGCACCAAAACGCCCTACACCGAATTTCCCTATACCGAAATGTCCGGATCCCGCGAAGCACACATACCGGACTGGCGCGGCGTGGCGGCCATCTTGAATTGCGTCCCTCGCTGGCTTTCCCAGCAATTATCTCGCCAAGTCTCGTTCTCACGAGACCCACGCTAGCACGCCGCGCTACGCACTTCGCTATTTTGGTCTGATAGTGCGCCTCCGCTAGCCTCCGCAGCTCCGCAATGTTACCGCTAGCAGCGCACATAGTCAGTAGCTTCGTCGCTCTGGAGAGCCAAAACGATTTACTAAAACTCAATTGTCTTCGTCGCTGAAGTTTTTTTTCCCTGTCGGGACGGCAAAAACGGTTTTTTGCCGTCACAACATGATGGCATCGCGTTGCCGTCAAAATTCTAAGGATAGAAAAAAGAAAAAAAGAAAACGGCGGGAACTTAAGCAACGGAGCCACGGCTACGCCTCGCCCAGTGATGGCGTTGGTTTCTAGCAGACCAGCGAATCGCACGGGATCATGGGAAGGCAACGGTCACGTGTCGCCCCCGATTCAATTGAAGCGAGGGGAAAAAGAAGTTTTGAGAGGGAAAGGGTACGGGTTAGAAGAAAGTTCTCTTCCCCATTTCAGACAATGGTTAGCGTTACCTTTGCCCCGGTTACGGTACCCCTGTGGACGCTAGCGGCTCAGGTTTCAAGGGTGAGTTTCTCAACCCCAGAAGGCCACGCGCTGCCTCGCTTCGCCTCCCTCTTTTCTTCGGCTACATCATGACACAAGAGAGCAAGCAATCTCCAACCGTCCGTCGTTTCCGACAGCGTGTCCCATAATGCCTCTCAGCGCCGGCTGAGGGCGTTGTGAACGTTTTCAAGGGGTATTTTGATGTGTAATTATACACATCTTTTTATCACTGAATTGATCACACAGAAAACAAGTTCGCGAATACGCATTGCTTTATTTCAATCACATACTGCACTTAGTGGGGATCCGCATCAATGTTGACCGCTCAAAAATAAAAAAAACCTGCAGCAAGAATCTTGAAAAACACATCAACACCAATACAGAATTCAACGCTGTGCAAAATGGCTTCAGTTCTTTTTTGACGTGGCGGTAAAAAATATTAACCCCTTCAATAATAACGCTAACTTGGTTTGGGAATATTTACGCAGCGTGATGCTTGTCAGCCTGTTTTTTTCATGAAGTTACGTTAACACAACATAAAAATCGCTAAAAAATATCGCCGCCTGCAAGACGACACAACTACCGTTCCATCGGCCACACCTTTCCTTCCTTGTGCTTACCGCGGAACCTAGGTTATATATATCGAAAAAAAAAAAAGATTTAAGCCACAAGTCCCACCACACATAAACCGACGTCCGCCCGCTCGCCGGCTCCCCATCCCGGAGAGGGCGATTGACGGAAAGACACGAAAGGAGCCGACAGGGCTGGAGGGCCGAGTTATCCACCAAGGTCGTCTAGCGCAAAGTGGAAAGCTCGGGGCGCTAGAACGCGATCTCTCGTTCGGAGAGCGTCAGCGAGGGAGAGGGAGCGTTTACATCTAAGCCCTTTATGGCGTACGAGACGACTCTATAAGCTCTGTTTCAAACCTTTGGCTGCGAAACCCCAAGGCGCGCGTGTGCTCGAACCTGGGTGAACACCCGCCGCACTCTCGCCGATGCACCCAGACTTGCGCCCGTTCCTTCAAAAAAGTAATTAATTACAGTTACAATTACTTGGCCTAAAAAGTAAAAGATTGCCGTTACAAATTACTCCACGTTAAAATTAATGGATTAATTAGTTCGTTACTTTTCCGTTACTCCAAAGAAACACGAAAAAGACACACTATGTACTGCGTGTTTGAAGGGGAAATTTTCGGGCCTCATCCAAATTAAAACAAAAAGGCAACACATGCAGTACTATGTACGCATCATTTTAGGCTAATAATTTCAGGAGAACGAATATATAAAATTATAAAGGAATTAAACATGTGCTCAAGATAAACGAGCCTTGAGCTGTATACAACCATGACAGAACTAAACTTCATGAACATGCGACAAATGGACTTGGGCGGTGGAGGCACGCACACGATTCGAATTAATCCGAGTTTGGAATCGGCGAGCTTCAAAACACTATTCCCCTGAAGATATGATTTTTCTATATTTGCTGCATGTTTCCCTAAATAGTGGCTGGTTTACCCACTAAATCGGACTGGCTGTGAGACCAAGATGCGGTTTGCGTCTGGGTACATTTCAAATACTCCGTTTTGATGAAGGCTGTTATCCGACCAAATGACCCACTTGATCTTCTTTCTTGATCACCGAACTTATCAAAACCAAGACGTCACACGAAATATTAATGTGCGATCCCTCAGCTGAACTGATTTTGCCATTTATAAATTATTTAAAAAAGCACAACTTTCAGTGAACAGCACGCTTCCATGTCTTTCACGCGTTTACAGGGGGATTCTCAACTCCTGTGTCCAAGTCAGCCACTGTTATTCTCAGAAAACTCGGACTGTGTTCCCTTTTCCTAAAATTTCGGTCTAAGTTCCCGCAGGCGCAATCCTCTGACGAGGACTCCAGCTTGGATGTCCCAAGCCGTTTTGTTGTGCTCCCCGACCAGCTTATTGCCTGCTGTCGAAAGCTACTGTTTAAACTGACAGCAGGGTTGACGCTAATATTTTTTTAGTTCCAATGAACTGCTGCCATCGCACCCCTCATGTTTTTGCCCTATGCATCCGCTAGTGCGAATTCAAGTGAAAGAAGTCAAATAGCTGGTTGGTCCAGCCAGTATTTAGCTTTCACAGCGCTTTCAAGGAGCAGGGGCGAGGTTTCATTAGATTTGTTTTTCGTATTTGACGGGGGGAGGGGCGGGGGCGTGTGTAGGCAGAAACACTAACAAGCAAAAGACGGTTTCGTGTAACGACACAAAAAAAAAAAACGAAAAAAATAAACACTGATTGTTTTTTTGGCGAACAACTCAGAAGGGTGGGGAAGAGTGGAGGAGGCGAGAGGAGGGAAGGTAGCGGACGCATGCGCCATGGTCACAGTGTTCGCGGCCCAAGTCCTCACGAACCCCACGCGGCGGTTTTATGGGCCATTTGTTTTCTACTCTTTCGTGCGCTCGAAGCAGTGCCTTCGTTTTCCAAGAAGTCGAGGCCTGTTGCCTTCATGTAGACAGTCGAATCCGCCCAGCTTGGCTGACCGTACGATCGAGTCCCGAAACGGGCTCTGGCTGGGCTCTTGTGCTTTCCGTGAATTCCTTACCTTTTCCACGCTAGCACCTCACCCGAGTCTTGTGTTGGCATGCTAAAAGCGCGAAGGCCATTGCATATCCCTCTACCACTCTTTTTTTCTCTTTGATGGGACGGAAGTATATTGTAACGAGTAATTTCAGTAATTCGTTACTGTAAAAGTAAGTAGATTACTTTACAAAGTATATTTAAAAAAAAGTAACAGATTAATTACTAAATTACAATAAAAGTAATTAATTACAAGTAATCACCTTACTTGTAATGAATTACTTCCAAGTCTGGATGCACTACGATCGTGTGCGCCGAGCCGAGTCCTCCCGCTCCCGCAGGCTCGTTGATACACCTGCCTCTCTGGCCTATGCATTCTCCGCCGCAGGAGAACGGGATGGAGTAGACCCTCTTTTTTTTACATGAGACGAACTGATGCCCGCGCATCTTAGAGGAGGTTTTGTTTAGAGGATTGCAATTAACCATTTTGTTAAATGAGTTTGAGTTTGCAGCTGAACGCCACCCCTACTTCGAATCTGGACGCGAGCGCTTTTAGCCGATGCGCTGTGTTGTGTGTATAAGGAATGACGGCCAGCTTTTTCTTCCCTTGTCTGGGTGCCGGTGTCGGAGTAGAAGGGGCGAAAATTAGCCTCTTGAGCGAGTTGTCCAGCAGGTCGTCGGGAAAGTCGGCCTTTCTCAACCTCCGCGTCTGCAGCCGGACACTATAGCTCCGCGTAACGGGGGCAGGATCTAGAACGCGCTGACTTCATAAGGGACTTGACGAGCCCTGGTTTAATTAACGGTCTTGGATTGAGCGCTAGCGAAATGCGGAACTGGCTTCTTCCGTCCTTTGCCTAAACTCCCAGCAGATTCCCCCGGGATGGATCGCCAAACGAAGGTCTAAGAATTGGAGAGTTCCGTCGGAGGGGTCCTCCCTTTTAAAGACAAGGCCTGCGGGCCCCGACGATAAGGCCTCCAGGATAGTCTCAGGGTCTGTCTGCTCTTCATGCATGATTAGGTAGTCATTTACATAACGGTACGGCCAGCAGCCCGGCGCCGAATCATTCAGTCGCTTCCTGATTGCCCGATCTACGTACGTGAGAAATCAATTGAGCATGGTTGTAAACTAGAGACTGGGATACGGACGAAAGATAAAACACAGAACAAAACAGACGAAGTCTCAAACCAAAAAAAAAAATGGCTTGCTTTGTATGTTATACAGCCTTGAGCTGAGACGGGTTAGCCCTAGGGTGCCTACATGTTTTTTCTCCCCTTTAGGGTGGCGCCAACTTCTTGTTACCCTTTCCGAGATCCTCTGCCACCGCCATTTTTTTCTACTTCTTATTTCGCTAAACGTAAACAACGTTGAGTTTCTGTAGTCTCGAAACAGCGGCAACACAGTGAGACCACTTCCGTTTCCGTTCATGAGAGGAGTCGGAGGCTGAGCGGGATGGTGGTCGTGATGGCTGTCGCTCTCTTTATTTGGGTGTTTCAAATTTTGAAGTTGCGAGCAGGAAGTGTGCGTTGCATTTAACGAAACACAAGTTCCCGCGACAAAATGAAACGCATCAGACCGGCATCGGATGCCGTAGACTCGCCGTTGAACGAGAGCGGTGGGCGCTCCCTGGCCCTAACGAGGATTAGCGGCGTAGAGCGCGCGCACGACCGGCGAGTGTGACAAAATGGTCGACGAAAAGAGCGCAGGTTACCATGGTGACGATTATTCCTTCGTCCCCCTCTTTTTTCTTCCTTTTCCCAAAAGCCCTAGCCCCTTCCCTCTTCCTTTCCCTAGGCCCCCGTACATTCCAGCCAACGATAAGCTCAGACGGCGTCAGTTCAAAGTTGCCGACAGGTCTCCTGTCAACACACATACACCGCGACATCACGTGGTCCCCCGGTTCTCCCAAATCAGTCGCGAAGCCACCGACAGATCCCCTGTCATGATGGAAGCATGGCGGAAAGCAGATTGCTGGAAATAGAAGTCTATATTGCATTGCACTGGTGTGAAAAAGTATTACGTATTTTTGTCTTATTTTCGTGCAAAAATAAAAACAGCGTTTAGAAACCGAACACTGTGCTCCGAAAGGGCATAAAAAACCGGGTCAATCTGAAGGATACGAGGCGCCTTGCGTCACTCGGCTTGTCCTGGTTCTTGTTTTTCTGGAGTCTTTCAAAAGTGTATGAAAAATTGTGAACTGACTGACTCGACTTACCAAATTAAAGCAGTCCATTTTCAATACCACAGGCTCTCTTCAAGTGTCTTGCATATCTCACCTTGTACTGGTCCATTTCTATTTTCGGTTCCTTTCAAAAAGTGAGTGCTAAGCCACTGGACCAACCTACCACATTCATAATTTGCGGGAGTGGCGAAATGGATGATAGACATCGAGATATTTTTGGCTGTGGCGTTCTCCCCCATGTCGCGACGGTAAACGTGCACGAACAAGAAGAAAAGACCCATAACCCGTGCGGTGGTAATATATCCAAACTCTGCAATTGTAAGTAGTTATAGCGCGCCATCCATTAGTTAAATTTAAAACCACAAACGTGTACAGCCCGGCGACTCGCCGGCTTTGGCAATTAGGTCTCTGCAGGCGCGAACGGGGGTGCGCCAGCTTTGGT
Organism: Ixodes persulcatus; assembly: GCA_013358835.2. Classification (NCBI taxonomy): domain Eukaryota; kingdom Metazoa; phylum Arthropoda; class Arachnida; order Ixodida; family Ixodidae; genus Ixodes; species Ixodes persulcatus. Next base: position 800 of record JABSTQ010002215.1, on the reverse strand, counting down.
AGCGAATGGGCTAGCGAACGTTGTACCTTCAGCCATTTTCCGACTTTTAGTACACGGCAACGTTGTTAAAACACTCAGATGTGAAAGTCACCGCTGAAACCTGGGCCTCTGGCGTCCACCGAGACCGAGCTAAATACGACAACAGCGCCATTCTTAATCTTTTTTTCTTTTTTTTTTTTACTGTGGTCACTTTGAGCTTGCAGAAAGCATGTTTTTGCGTAAGAACAAACGGAAAAAGCTATTTTTGTCGTAAATTCTATTGGAGTTTACTACAAAATGACGTGCGCGTGATATTTTCTAATATCTTTAGCTTCAAGGTTTTGCGGCACAATTAATACTGTTTTTATACAACCTTGTCTCAGCGGGGATTTCAGGTAGCGCGTCCTGACCTGGGCGCATCTTAACAGAGTGGTTTTAGTAACGTTGTTACATGGTTTTCTAGGCAACATGGAGCTCGAAGCAGTGTAGGCCCATTCACACCGGCGGTTGAGTCGCGTTTGCGGACGCGTTTGCTTAAAGATTGAGTGGAATTGCTTGCGATTCGATGACGAAAACGGGCGGATCCGCTAAGCATTTGCGTTTCGATCGCCAGTGTGAAGGAGCGGTTTAAGCTGTGTCTTTGTCGTGTCGATCAATGTTGCGTCAGGAACAAATTGGAGACAGTTCACTACACAACGTTGCGATGTATGGGTCTGTACTACAGAAATACCACGTTGTATGAGAAACATGTCGCGCGCTGCAGTCGCGCAACATATAAATTATGCCGCCTAGCAAACGTTGTACCTTCAACTTTTGTCGAC
>JABSTQ010002214.1:0-78725 GCA_013358835.2 Ixodes persulcatus | reverse complement strand
ACTATCTCATCTCACCGACGAAGGACTATGGCCCATCGGAAATATACCACATGGTTTCAAACAGGCTCGTGATTGAACCCGGCGGCCGTAGCATTGGGCTTTACTCCATCGTAGGATGAGACGGAGTATAGCAGATCTGAATCCAGAAATATATTGACAGTTGCAAGTAAAATGAATTTTATTTCTCAGCAGCTGTGTTGGCTTTGTCATATGTAAACAAATACATTCAAATTGAAAATTAAAAACAGCATAATATGTCAATGTTTACTCTTCTCCTAATTGTTTTTTTAACAATTTGATTGCAATTCTGCACGATGTGTTTCCAGTCCAATCAAAGTTTTTTGGTCCTCTAGTAATTTTTTGACTGATGGTAGAACTCCTCTGCAGCAGTTCTGCTGCGATCGTTGCCGTGGCAGCTTGCTTAACCCTTCTGTGCACTCCTTCTCCAGCAGGAGATTCGCTCCCTCCAGCTGCTGCTGCCTCTCTGTCTCCTGCAGGAACCGCCTCCCAGCACCAACGTCGGCTGTACGGCACATTCCTTGGAGCCCGCTGCACCGCCTCCTGTGGCAGACTCTCGTGCAGCACTTCTGCTCCCGGAGGGACCAGGCTGTGGATCTATTCCCCTGGAGCTGCGACAAATGCATGTGTAAAAAGTGGTCAGGTTTTGTTCTTGTCAGTACGAGCAAAGAGAACACACTGTGCATAGTTTGTAACCCTGATAAAGATGCCCATGCTGTGCCAAATTTCATTCAACGTGTTGGTGCAGAGGACAAAGTTTGCTAGCTAAGTTGGTTTATATACTGACATGCAGGCTTGAGGTCGGAGCACAGTGTCGTTACTTCTTGCACAATTGCCCAATACATGGTGTGCAAAAATGTGCATTTGGTTGTGAAGAGCATTTGCATGCATATGTTCATACACTTTCACTGCTAAAGGTTCGAATGCAGCTGTGTAGCTATGTGATTAACAGTTCATAAAATTAGTGGTCACATTTCCAGTCAATTCTCGTTGCACTGTGCACATTGATAGGACAACTTCAACAATTACAGCACATAGTTTCACTGGCATTAATTTTACTCGCACAGGTTACCATCATGGGAGTCGTTAACTTCACAACGGGAATGAAGGTAGTGTTTGAGCCAATTTTCCTAAGTTAGTAAAACTAGCAACAGGATGGTTGTACTGTGTGTGATCTTTTAATTTACATATTGAAAACCTGTTACAGTTAGCATAAAAAAGCCATTGCCACTTTGTTGCATTTACTTTTTATTAGATTATGGTAAACAGCTTTACCTCCTGATTTTTCATTGCATGCCGTCCTATTTCATAAATTTGTAGCTTCGGAAAAACTCTTTCAGCCTTGTTAAAAATAATGAGAAATGTGGTTGCGCTTTGTCTTGTCAAATCTTGGAGTGTACTCTGGAAGACGGTTTCGTGACTTATACTTCGACCCGCCTTTGAGCTTTTGTGGTTGAAATAAAACTGAAGCCAGATTCCCAAAACTTTCTTACGACAAAAGAGCTTGTAAATTTATCTTACGACAAAGTTACAAACTTTTGAGTATTCCCGAAGCAAAATGTTCGCAAGTTTTGTGCAAGTTACGGATTTCGTCGAAACGTGCACAAAACTTACAAACATTTTGCTTCGGGAATACTCAAAAGTTTGTAACTTTGTCGTAAGATAAATTTACTAACTTTTTTTGCCGTAAGAATGTTTCGGGAATCTGACCTCTGGCCTCTGCTCTTTATATAAAAGTACTCTGCAGTAATGCTATTCAAATGGCAACATGCCCATCTTGTTATCAACATTTGTCCTCGTCTTTTAGAGCCTCGCCTGGAGCGACAGTTCTGCTTCACTATGACCGGTTCCTTAGCACCATTTACTCGTCACACAATCGGGTCTAGAAACCAGTCACCTACTCTTCGTGTCACCTATCGTGACAACCAAACCCGCACAGGTTGGGAGAGTCCTCGCCGATCGTCTCGAGGACGGCTTCGACGAGGGGCGTCAAGACGTGGGGGTTTGGCCCAGCACCTATGAATTAATGCATAGTAATTTCGTCTCGTCTACTACTTACTCGAGTCATGAGCAAAAACAAAGGAGGTGGGGTTCACTGTTCAACCAAGTATGTAAATGGAACTTTCATGGGAAATTCGAAATAAACAAATACTGCATGAGGCATTCTTTTAAACATTCAGTAACTGCGACATAACATTGCTGAAACTGTGGACTATGTAATCATGCAATTTTTAATTTCTTACAGTTTGGCCTGTCGGCCTCGGTTGGCCTGGACCATTGTGCTTTCTAAAAATGTCTTAATATTGTGTCCAAAGTTTTGGGCCTTCCACTAGAACTGTTTTACGAGTTCCAGACAACCTGTGCAGAACTTGTACATAAACTGCAATAAATGGTCTTCTGATGCTGTAACACTGCTCTTACTGCTGTTCTTAGAAGATGACAAGTCGACTCCCAGCAGAGGGCAAAGGTGCACGAATATACAAATGTCCACAAACACGTTTCTAGGTTTGATTCTCCATATAGTATCACTAAAGCAATGCAATATTTTTTTTTTTTTAACTTAAGAACACAATGAACTTACCTATGCGCTGTTCGTGCTTCTTGTATAAGCTGTACAGCCGTCTGGTCTTCTTTAAAAGGTTCCTTCAACACTGTTGTAATTGGTCTGGGGTGCGCAATCAGCCCATGCCTGTCTTTCTGTTTGGGTCGTGGCCGTAGCACTGAAGTTCCCCATAATTTGATATTTTCGCTTCCCCACTACCCGAATTAGTTGTAATTGTTCATCCAATGTCCAATTCCTCTGCCGTTTCATGCTGATGCTTGATGTCGCCTGACTCATTTTCGATTTCAGATTGGTTGTGATCGTCTGCTACGTAATTATATCTCTCTTTATAATCCTAACAAGACTTCTAGTTATCCCAAAACAAAATAAATTGACGAAAGACAAGCGCAAGAGAAAACATGGACACTTCTTTCATGATAGAAGCTTTGTTTATTTCCCAGTGGTACAAGTTCGGAGACGACAGTACCGAAGTTCGATCGAATGCCGTGCCGGCATCCGTGCCGGCAGTTTCTATTGAGGTAACGGATATTTGCTTCCGAGGAAAGTTTTGCCTTCGTTGAACTGTCTCCCGCTGCAAGGGGGTCGTCGGTGTTGTGGATGCGCTGCAAATACAATACACGGCGAACTGTACTATAAACCAGACTCCGCGATTAGAGGCAGTTTTTTGGAGAGATTTGTTTCACTACCATGCGATTGCGGCTCAAGGTAGGTTTTAAAAGTGAAAAAAAGAAAGCTGGACGTTGATTACAACGCAAGATCTGCTGACATGACATTTTGATAGCGGTACGATCGCATAACTTTCTCGTGAAACATCGCGGCACTCACCTAGGTAATATATTTTGAAGGTCCCGCTGACTGTAGCATTCGTTGAAACAAGTCCACTTCAGAGGGCGATGCGTGAACTCGAACTTGACTTGACCAGTCAAGCGTAGCCCTGCTACCACAGCACGCTCGCCGCCCGGCGGTGGGCGAGCTGCCGTCGACTCCGACTGTAGACTGTGTTGAAATTGCCCTTTCGTGGCACGAGGATGAGGCCCGCTTCAGACGGGGCAACTTTTCCAGCAATTTTGAGGTTGCTGGCGGGTTGTTCCCTAGCTTTCCCTAGATCGACGCGAATTGCTGAGATCGGGTCCGGTTCGAACTAGAGTCACTAAATAAGCTACGCTTTCAGAGTACCGCATTCCTTTTCTTTGGCATTTTGCCGACAATACAGTCGCTCTATTCAACAATATTCTGGTTCGCTGCGGCATCATTGGACAGCGGCAGTCACGTGAGTAGCTATCATCATCATCGCTTTTTTTCAACGCCACCATCTTGGGTCCAGCGATCCGCTGCCTGCTGGTGTTTTACTGTTTACTGCGCGCGCACGCTGAAGTCCGTCGCTCAGCACGCGCATTTTCCTTCTTAGGTCGAGATGCAAACAACACGACATTGATTCGCTGCCATAGCTGCGGCTGCGGCAGCTGGTGCAGGCGACGGCTACAGCTCGGCTTGGCTCAGCTACAGTCACTCCTCCATCTGCGCCTGGACCCAAGATGGCGGCGCCTGACGCGCTTCAGACGCGTAGTTTGGGAGTTTCGGTACTCTGAAAGCGTAGCTTTATTTAGTGACTCTAGTTCGAACAAGCGAGCAACTCGGAGCAATTCGAAGACGTTTGAAGCGGCTGCAGCCAATCAGAGACGCGATATCTTCACGTGACACCCCTGTGGTGGTGATGATGACAGCGAAAGACTTAGTTCTGGTTTGAAATGAATCGTTTTTGGAAATAAACATTTTTAGAAACATGAGTCAGTATTCTTAACGCCGTTCAAAGATATAAGAACACGTTTTTAGCGCGTAGCTGGGCGTCTAAATAGTGAAAGAAATATCAAATTTAATGACGATGATGGCAAGTCGGAGCAATTCGGTTGCTGCGTGTGAACGCGGGCGGCCCGTGTTGCTGGTGTTGCGACGTCAAGTTGCTGGGTGAAATTGCTCCGTCTGAAGCGGGCCTGACGAATCTTCGTAAAAATAAATGTTCCCGAGCGCGACGAGCAGCCGTAGCAGCCATATTGTCTGATGCTAGGTACCATTTGACTCCGGCGTCCCTACTCTGCAGGTCACGTGACCTAAAATTCCCCCTCGTAGGGAAATCCGGTTAACCGCGGTTAGTTAACCAGCTTCGAGCAAACGGGCCCAGGAGTTTCTCGCTGAGACCACGGCGGTGAATCGGTGCCCACACCCACACCCTGTCTCCGGGCTGGAAGTGGACGTCCCGACGACGAAGGTTGTAGCGGCCAGGGTCGACACGTTGTTGGGCTTTAATTCGAAGTCTGGCGAGCTGACGGACTTCTGCCCGTAGGGCAACCACCTGGGCGTCGTCTCTTCCTTCGAGAGCCGATTCGTGGGGTAGCATCGCGTACAGCATTGTCGTTACCTTGCCACCATGCACCAGTAGGAAGAATGTCACCCCGGTGGTCTCTTGTACGGCCGTGTTGTAGGCGAATGTGACTTAGGGCAACACCTTGTCCCATGTCTTGTGCTCCACGTCGACCTACATGGAGATCGTGTCGGCGATGGTCTTGTTGAGTTTCTTCGTCAGCCCGTTGGTCTGCGGGTGGTATACGCCGTGGTGCGACGATGGCATGGTGTGGCTGAGACGAAGGATTTATTGCGTCAGCTGGGCCATGAAAATTGCCTAGTCTTGAGCAGCAGGCCAATATTTTAGGGGAGTACTTTGCATCTGTATCAGGTTCATCGCATTACTCGGCTGCATTTCTAAAGCATACGAGTGTTATAGAGGAAAGGCTTCAACGGTGCAAGCTAAACATTGTAACACCCATAAGCGTGTAAAAATTGTGTAAGAAGGGTGTAAGTTAGGAAAAACACCCGTTTTACACCATTTTTACACGATTTCTGAATATCGGTAGGGGTAAAAAGGGTGTGCTGACGTCTTACACCCCTTACACGCCCATTTTACGCCCTTCTTGTAGCAATCGTGTCCAGAATCGTGTAAAAAGGGTGTATGGGCGAATTTTAAGCCCTTCATTCACACGGTGTGAAAGGGGTGTAATTGTGATGCTGTCAAATACACCCATGATTTCATAGCCGTTCATGTATATTGCTTTGGTGAAGCTGTTGCTGATGTACGGCGGTACAAACATCGAGTATAATTAATCGCCACACGAAGTGGCGTATGATTAGGGCGTTCTAGAGAATAGAGTTGCAACTCCGTTTGAACTCTCCGTCCGACACGAGCCGAAAATTACGTGTCGCGCGTGCATCAGTTTTATCAGTTCAACTTTGATTTTAAATAAATAATCTCCGCTAGCAAAAATGAACGAAGACGTGTAAATATACAACCGAGGCAGCACACAGTATTGCGCCGTTATGGAATTATATCGGAAAGATTGTGCCGATACCATTTTGGTCTAGCCAATATTTGTGAAAAATGGGACGGGTCGCGCCGACGCCATCCTGACATACCGTACGCGGCGCCGTTTTTGGTTGAGTGTCAAGAGTGTCCTGCGTGAATCGGCTATGCCGGCGAGGTATTTTTATTTATTGTCTGCCTAAAATCCGACGTTAAACCACAAACCAAAACAAGATTGAGCAAAACGGAATCTGCTTACTTTTAACCCGAGAAAGACCTCCTGGGATAAAGCCTTGAACAAACTGTGGCGCCTTTATTTCGGGTATTACAAACTCACCTGACTGGGTTACGCACTACTTATAGCACCTTCACTGAGATTTGATTTTTGTGTGCACTTCTGAAGAAACGATGTCGCAAGACCATCGAAAATGCCGGATTCATGACACCCCCGCTAGGGTTCACGACTCTTATCTCTGCGTAATGACACCAGAATATCTAGCGTCCCGACGTTTTTTTTGTTTTTTGTTTGTTATACGTGAACCCGCGTCTCTTTTTGTTTTATGCTCTCAGCGTCTTATCTTTGTCCAGTGCTTCGACGGCTTTCAAATTTGTTTTTTTTTTATTTATTTTGTGATCTCGCGGTCCGCATCAGAGCATGCCCTTCTACATGAGTGACAGTTTGATGCGCTCAAGGTTGTACTACGCAAAGCAATTCCAGACGAGTCTCATTTCGCGACCCTCCCCGGACAGTGCAGGTGGTCATACAAAGAAGCAGAGGGAGATTAACTGCTTTGTCCAACCCCCTCTGACCTCGTCTTCTGTAAGCCTCCACACCTTCTGTGTCTTCGTGTGGCTGTGAGCGAGTGCGAAGGCCGCTTCTATCAAATCAGAGGGGCGGCGCGAAACACGTGACCGCTCTCCGTAGGACTAAAACGCTAGGACGAAAATTTGTCACGTGACTCGCTCTTCCGCGCTGATGGGCTCACTGGGGCCGTAGTCCTTGCCGCATGCCAAGTTATGGTGAGTTGTAGGGGCCACTTAGGTCCGGTTTTCAAAAAGGGGCGCCCGTCAATGCTTTCCTCTTCGTTGTGCGTTGCAGTCGCGGCCGGGATTTTTCGTCGTGAACGGCCCGAATACATTCATGCCAACTTTTCGGTAATGGTCGTTCATTTCGTCGGAGTCCATGGCATTATTGTGCTGTGTTTGTTGGACGCGTTTCGATAAAGAGCTGCTCATCGGCGACCACGAAACTTCCGTTGAATGTGAGTGACCGCCTTCATCCTCGACATTGTGTTTGTGGATTGTTCTGTGCTGCTCGAATCGGATTATGCATCTCTCACGGATTACATGAGATCGCTCTTTTATTTGTAAGTACTCTGCAAGCATGCTTCTGATACTAGTCCTGCTTCCGTCTCAATAGAACATTTTACTGTTACAAACATGAACTGCCGCTTACGTCCCAAGCAACTCCAGGTCGTTCTGTTTTTGCAAGCCTGGCAGTTTTGTCCACGTCACCAGTGCTAGAAAGCATAAATGTCGCAAGAAAAGTAAAGTTGGAGATTGAACTAGGGCCTTCGGTTGTATGATTTAAAGGGGTTATGAAACAATATCCGGTTGGAATGTTCATAACCTCACACGCACGGACCGCCACTGGTTGAGAAGCATCTTGGTCGTGGTGAAATTGCGAGGATAAAGGGCAACTATTTCTTTCAGTCTTGCCCGCGAAGTTTGATGACGTGCGCGTGAACGTAGCTTTGCCTTTTGCAAGCTTGTAATTGTACGGACTTGCCCGCATAAGCAGAGGCATGGCTGCGGCCAGATGACCTGTTTGCAATCGTCTATAGAGAATTTAGTAGACCTGGTTGAACCTTGTTCGAAAAATAAAAAGTGAACCAGGCATGTTTCGACTCCTTTGAAGTCATCTTTTCGTGCACTCTTGTGGGTTATTACACCCTACTTTATGGGTGTTGGTCATCGCGTCTTTTTTATTTTCCTTTCTGGCGGTGGTACACCCAATTTAGAGGGCGTACTGCGCAGTCATAACACCCTAATAAAAGGGTGTACAGTGGAATCACACCCTATTTTAAGGGTGTTCGGAATAACGTCGTCCTTTAGGGGTGTTAGGAAAATCGCCCTTTTCTTAGGGCGTTTTCCTACACCCATAAGGGTGTTAGTTATAGGACAAGCCATTTACATTTACACCCTAAAGGGTGTGATAATGTTTAGTGTGTGGGTGTTGTTGCCCGGCCGCCAGTTCGAAAAGCGCTCTTTGTGTCGCGCCTAGCTCCGGACACAAAAACGTGTGATGTACGTTTGCTAATCGAACCTCTACTGCAGAGTGAGTCCTTCTCCTGTTCTAGACTATATGCGACGTACTCTTCTTTTCATCTAGAAGTTGAACAGGGCTCTTTTGAGATCATTAACAACCCCGAACTGTGGCCTGATGCTTGCATTTTTCATCCGTTTTTTGGAAAGTTGGACGTCAGTCGTACGCAAAGAGATGAAAATGACCCTACTCAGATGAACAATGAAGACAATTAGTGCCTATTACCAAAATGCTCGTGGTCTCCAAACAAAGGCTACCACCTTTTTTCCAAATGTAGTGTCTTGCCAGTTTGATGTTATTTGTCTGACCGAAACATGGCTTAATAAAGAAATGTCAAATGCAAGCTATTTTCCCTCATTCTATAACATCTATCGTCGAGATAGAGACTACGCTGTAACTGGGCAAAACTTAGGGAGAGGTGTTTTAATTGCCGTCAATAATTCAATCCCCTCACATCATGACGCGACCTAGAATCATACTCAGAAGGCGTTTGGGTAGAAATACTTTCGAATGATGGACCTAACTACCTAATTGAAAATTATTATTTCCCTCCTCTATCGGATAGCAATAGTTTTATTGAACATTTCGAAATGCTGGAAAACGTGATCGCTTTTTCAAAGTTTTGTATCCATATTTATGGTGATTTTAACTTGCCAGGTGTTGACTGGTCCGCAGGAGTTATCAATAGCAAAAATAGTTTAACAATAAGCAAATCGGCGCACCTTTTGAATTTCATACAATTTAATTGACTGTACCAATTTAACAACTATGGTAATAGTGCTGGAAATGTTCTAGACCTCTTACTTTCAAATGTTCCCATTCACGGCATAACGTTAGCCGAAATTCCCCTTGTAAAGGCTGACGTCTATCATCCGCCTTTTACTGGCACTTTTTATGGTTCTTTAAAAGCAACAGCTAGTGAAAGCTGCATGTATTACTCTTTCAAAGAAGGCGACTATTTTGGCCTTTATAAGTATTTTAAAGATTATAACTGGTTGCCCTTTTTAGAGGACGTTTCAGCTGATTCAGCGGCGAAATAATTCACTGCAGCAGTAAGAAATAGAATTGATCAGTTTATTCCTCAGCGATCATCCAAGCCCAAAAAGTACTCTGCGTGGTATTCAAAAGATCTGATTCGCTATATCCGCAAAAAAGCCCACTGTCATAAAACGTACAAGAAAAACGGAGCAAAAACGTGGTACGCTAGGTTTAGCATCTATCGCTCTCTCGTGAAACAGTTATTTAATTACGACGAGCGTGTATATCGGAGAACAGTAGAAGATAGTTTGTTACACAATCCTGATAAACTTTGGAAATTTGCAAAAGGGCACACGAGACGCAGTGGACAGGGTATCATGCAGCTTAAAGAGTGATTCGGAATATCTGTCTGACCCTGAAGGCGTTGCTAACATATTCGCAAGTCACGTTAATGGTTGCTTTTCTTCGGATGCTCCTGCCGAAAGTGCATTTTTGCACCATTACTCCGCCGTCTTCATCATTAACAGAGTCACTGTTAGCGAAATAACGGAGGCCATAAAAAAACTGAAGCCGAAACTATCAACTGGCATAGATTCGATTCCCAATTTTATTGTCAAGGGTTTTTCGAGTGTTTTTTCATCTGTCTTAGAACATATATTTAATATTTCCCTGTGTACGGGGTTTTTTCCATCTGTTTGGAAGGAGTCGGTTGTTGTTCCAGTACACAAGGCTGGGAATACTGCCGCAAACAAGTATTGCCCTGTGTCCCTGCTATGTGTTTTTGCAAAAGTATTTGAGATTTTAGTGCACACACGTGTGCCTTTTTTACCAATCAACGCATTACCGCCTTTCAGCACGGTTTTCGTAAGGGACGCTCAATTGAGACGAATCTATGTACCTTTCTAGATTATTCGGCGCCCTACGTTCATGGTCACGGTCAGGTTGACGTTATTTAGTTTGTTCTCTCCAAGGCGTTTGACGAAGCTATCGCAGAACGGAGTTTCGCCTGAGCTCGTAAATTGGTTCAAAAGCTATCTGACCGAGCGTCGTTGCGTCGTTCGTATTTCAGACAGTTTTTCTAATCGTTTTTCTCCCCCGTCTGGAGGACCCCAGGGATCCAATTTAGGGCCACTGTTGTTTCTGATTTTTATCAATGTCATTGAAACTTGCATAGCCAATTCAAATGCGTCGCTATTTGCTGACGACATCAAACTCTTTTTGAGAATTCGTTCAAAGGATGACTGTTTGCTTCTTCAAAATGATGCGACGTGTATACTTGATTGGTGTATGAAAAAGTTTGTAATAATTATTCCTGAAAAAACTAAGGTTTTGTCATACAGTAGAAAACGGGAACCTGTGTCATATTTGTATTCGATTGACGGTAAGATAATTTCACAAGTGTCTCTCATTCGTGATCTCGGAGTGCATTTTGATAGTGCGCTATCGTTCAGCTACCACGTCAGCCAGATTGTTTGTACCACAGTTAGATTGCTGGCAATGATAACTCGTATAACTCGACATTTCGTGGGTGATGCTTGCTTGCTCCGACTCTTTTGCTCCATTATCAGGTTATCGGGTCCAGTATCAGATTGGAATTTGGATCGATGGTGTGGAATTCTCTTAGTGCACATGATAAAGCACGAATAGAATTAAAGACGCCTGGTACGCATAGCTTATGATAGACATTTCGGGAGAAGAAAATTTTATAATTATGAACTTCTCCTTGCTAAATTAGGTCTTCACGTTTTATCCACCAGAAGGCTGACACGTGATATAGTATATTTGCACCTAATAATTCATAATGATATAGACTCCGAGCTTTTATGCAAAGTTAATTTTAATGTTCCGGCGCGTTTTAATAGGAGTGCTTTTACTTTTTACACTCAGAACAATCTAATGTCATCGCCTTTATCTAGAATGCAGACATCTGTCAATACTTTTAGAAATGAAAATTTAGATATTTCCAATAACTACACTCTAAGAAAAAGGGGAGCGCGACTTAGTCCCCGAGGGGAGCAAGTGCGTTGCCACAACCATTAGTCCCCTCGGGGACTAACGGGAAGGGGAGTAACAGTTGCACCCCTCCATTAGTCTCTCGCAGTTCCTTCAATGGGATCAAATGTTGCGCCTTTGCAATTGACCCCTGGAGACTAACTGTTAAGCCCTTGCACTTGGTGCCCTGGGACCAACTGTTACACCGTTTCAATTGAGCCCCGAGGACGAACTGTTAGGCGCTTGCACTTGGACCCCTGGGACTAACTGATACACCGTTTCAAATGAACCCCGATGACCAACTGCTGGCCCTTGTACTTGAACCCCTGGGTCTAAACGTTGCGCCCTTGGATTTAGACCCCTGGGACTAAACCTTTACATTTGGTCCCGAGCCAAAAATTTCCGAAACGAAATTGTGCAGTTCAGGTAAAACGTAGCTTTATTGCCTCGTAGATACACATAGCATTCAAGGATGACTGAAGCCGAAGTTCCTGGGCGGTAGAATCCACGATAAGGCTTAATTCCGAAGAGTGCACTCGCGTCGACGATGGCTTGGACACTGGAACGTCTGTCCGAACCGGTCGTGGTCCAAGCGCCGTTTTTTGGGGCACCAGCAGCTTCTTGCCTGTTTGCGAGGAATTTGGATTATTAGTAACAGGGCAGCGTGAAATACCCGATCGCTCGACAAAAGTATGAGATATAACACACGCATAATAAAATAACAAATAGGCTGCGTAAGTGCTACAATGATTCACATCCAACATGCGATCTGTTGACAGCAGACCAGCGCAATATTCGATTTTGAGTAGACCGTTCGCTGCGAACTACAGACCCACCGTGTGCGTGCTCAAACTATGCTTCAAAGTAACGGCACGAGCTCCCGCCATCAACGCGAAAGTCTAGTGTACAATCGAATAAATGTCTCCATTAAGGCCGGTTCTCACACGCAGCGAAGCGCTGATGTTGCGCTACTCACGTGTCGTGAGCTACTTTTCGTCTGCCTTGAGCAACAGTTTTGACGGCGCGATACAAAGCTGGTGACCGCTCCCGTCAGCACGCGCTTAGCGCTAAGTCAGCGCTATGTTGTAGCGCTCCACTGCATGTGTGGACAGGCCTTTATGGTCAAGCGATCCTGCCAGGGTATGCAAAACACACACACACACAAAAAAATAAGCCATCGGTAGAACTGGCGTTTCGCTCGATACGATTGAATATGAGGTCTCTGTGCTGCATAACAAAATCAGGAACCATGGTGCCAAAAAGAATAGAGTATGGCGCGCGCTTTGCAAGCTAGAGAACGCGCTCAAAAGAAAACACTTTCTGAAGCCGCAGTTAATGAATACACCATAAACAAAAGCACTTCGACATACCTTAATTGAGTTCCCTTGACTCGTGACTTCAGAACAGATCAAGTGAAGTGCTTCAGCACCGCGAATCCAAACCGGATCCCGCCATGTTCGGAGACGACACAAGGAGAATAAAAAAACGGTGACCAGCCCCCGACGATGGCTGTATGTCCACTTCCAACTTACTAAAAACAGGTTCTTTTCAAACAAAGGCCCTTCCCATTTTCCCGACGGACCCTATCTGCCCAACCCTCCGCGTTAGCGAGAAGCAGAAGAAAGAATGCGGGTAGGGGGTTGGAGGAGGGAAAGGGCGCGCACAAGGAAATCTCTTTTCCACCTCCCACTATACACACGACACACGGACACAGCCAGCAGGGTCGCTAAACTCGTCAGACACAACTTTCTTCGTGTTATGACATAGCGAGGGGAGGAGCCGAAAGATTGCCGCGAAGTTTTCTTTTCTCACAAACCCGCAGATCCGTATATCTTCGTGACGTTTTTCATTGAAAGGGCGAAAAATCCCTACTATACTCCCTAGGCGCCGAGCTAGAGCAGCACGAGAAAGCACGCAGAGACCAACATAATGTCACGATGAAGATTATCAGCTGCAACCTTGATGGTCTCTAGAAAGCACGGCGGAGGCTTGGGTAATTGCATTCTAAAATCAACACCGTCAAAGTTGATAGTCTGATATCGTTCTTATTTCCGCCGATAAAGCAGATTTACTAAAGAAACGTCCCTGTCGCCCCTTTTATTTATCTCTACCTTTTGAATTTTATCAGAGTGTACCCCGACGTGGTTAGGTCACAACCAGCCAAGTAGCATTGTCCACCTTTGGACGGATTTCGGTTCCGGGCAGTTGTCCCCCATCAGCGGGAGATAAACTCATTTTACGATAGACTTTCAAAGATTGGCCAAACTGGGATTAATTCTGCGTTCATCAACTGAAACAAGAGTATGTCAGTTTGTCAATATTGACGGTGATGTTTCGAGAACGCGAGGACACCAAGCTTTCATCGTAAACAACCAAACTTTTCACCGTCGACTCGAACACGCACCATCAAATTTGTCGTTCACAACTGATCATCCTGACCCTGACGTCAAAGTTATGAACTATAAAAGGACGTCACTGAACGCGCCTGCACATAACGAGCCCTGGCACGAGCCTCTCGATTGAAAGTCTGTCATGGTCGCTCGTAAGTTTATGGAACGCGCCCCGTTTTAATTCCAGAATCTCTAGAACCATAATTTAAAAAATTTCACGCTGTGCTGTTCCTCGTCATCGCTCAGTTGAAACGCCTCTAAGCAGGGTCGTCGAAACAGAAGAACGGGGAGAGGGGCGATTCACCCTTCCCCCCCCCCCCAACCCAAGTGGCGTCGAAAAGGGGGGGCGCAAAGGGCATAAGGGTGTAAGGGGGGGGGGGGGGGAATATCGCCCCAGCCCCGGACTATAGCATTTCAGAGAGTTATAATAAAAAAAGAAAATGACAGACGTTTACAGCTCTCTGTAATGTTAATGTCGCATTAAAGCGCAGCTCTTGAGGAGGAGGAGGGGAGGGTACGGAGGGGAGGGTATGCCCCACCACCCCCCTCCTCCTATCCTGCTTCCCTCTCATTTAGCGGGGAAACCTAATTGGTGTCAAGATCACGTGACGTCAATTTCCCCGCTAAGTTTAGTGAAACAATGTCCCATAATGCAATGCGCGCGCGGTTACGCCGACGGTGACACCGCTCAAGCTCGAAACGGGCGCATAAGTGTTGCGCTCTAAAAATTCGGGGGAAGGGGTATCCCCCTTCTTCACTACTATCATTCCACCCCCTCTCTCTCTCTCCCGAACAATTTCTACGGCCCTTCCTGATCCCTATTTGAGTGTGTGTTTGTGTTGGTTATACCTTTTCTTTTCACCTTTCCATGGCTTTTTCTCGCCATTCCCCCTCGCCCCCTCATCTCTCAGTCATTACCGACGTCTCTATACACAACGCCTGTGGGTGACCCCGGTGGCGTTGTTGACAGTGGCGGAAGATGAGCTCTAAAACCGCGTACACCGCGCACGGCTCCACTATATTACAAAGTTCAATCTTCGCCTCGATTCCGAAGCGAAGATTTTGCCCTCAAATAACTCCGTCCCAAAGTTGTGAAACGTCACTTTGTCGTCAGCAATAACTTCCACAAACGTCGATCTTGCGACGAGAAAGTTCAGAGTATTTACAGCCCGCCTAGGTACAATCTACGTTTCATTGACTCTATCGCGGCGTAGGGATCTAGGGACACGCGGGTGCGACGTCATCAGTGCAGCCGTTCAATCGGCTGGCCGCACGGTGTTGCTCGCGCGCGCTCCGATGAAGCTCGCTACAACTTTGTGCCTAACATTCTCGCTGCAATTTGAGCACCGAGAGAGCTTGGATGATTGACATCTCGTCCCGCGTGACGCCAACGTCGCAAGAGTCCAATCAGCACGCTCTGCGAACTTCGTGCCCAACTTTGTGTTTGACGAGTTTAGCGACCCAGTGCTCCAAGAACAGGAGAAGGTCACCATTTTCAACACGCCGGTCGAGTGACGCACAAGTAAACACGTTTTTTTTTTTTTTCTTTCTCTCTCTCTCTCTCTCTCTCTCTTAAGTATATTCCGCTTTCTCGGGTGGCCTTTTTTGTTTTTTTTTTTAGTTCGCATTCGTTTTGTATTAGTAGGCTGTTGCCATGGGTGACGCTCCGGGCGCGGTTCGTTCTTCGTTGTTCATCTGGAATGTTACCTGAAACAGCAACGACGATGGCATGAAGGCGTCTGGATACTGCCACTGAATGTGCTTTTTGAGTGGAACGTGCTGTGCATCAAGTGTGTCGTTGCGGATTTTGAGTTCGACATTGGACTATCCAGAAAGGTTGGTCACGGGGAGACAAAGAGACGAGGCTCGACTTGTTCTCAGTAACTCAGTTTTAGCGATTGAAGTGACCGTTTATTCTGACTGCGAGACTCCGGCGTTGAGAGCGCGGCTTCTAGAAACTGTCAAGTTTCATTTAAGAGAAAAAAAAAAAAGTGTTAGTGTTTGGAGGTGTTGCGTTTGGTTAAATGCTCATCTTTTGCGCGAAAGCAAATTACATGAATGGGACTTGTGAAATGTCAACAGATCATTTTTGACGAGAGAGTTGGGTGAAGTCGAGTCAACATATTCGTTAACTCGCATTCACACAACGCGTGAAGCTCTACCATGTAATGTCTTAACGTTCGTGGCACATTAAACAAATTCGCCAGTTTCGTCCGAGTTTTGTCAACACTTTCAGCCGTGCTGGGCTGAGTCTCGCCGATCCCCAAGACAAGCGAAATAGCATCCGTCCTCCTGGCGAACATTCCGTTTGCCTTCGGGGACTAAACCATACAGATGCGCCCTGTCTAAGGGGAACTAATGGGTGGTTTTGCTCGCGCACGCCTATCGGTTAGTCCCAGTCGAGCGCAGTTAGTCCCCAGCTTTTGCGCACGGTACCTAGCTTGAACCAGATGGTCTTTTCGGGGAGCAACTGGGAGTTCAGTGGACCAAATGCTGCCGTTAGTCCCTTGGGGCCAACTTTTTTCTTAGAGTGTATGTTGAATTCAAAACACAATTACATAATATGCTATTTTATTCTTAGTGATGTATATAAGTTCCTCGAATTGATTTCTGTTCTTCATTAAATTCATGATGTATATTTTGGCATGTGGAATTTGTGCATGAATATTTTCTTAACTTTTACATACCAGTGCCGCATTACAGACCTCTGGTTGTTTATGGGCACAATAAAGAGACAGTATGATGATGATGATGATGATGATGATGATGATGATGATGATGATAGAGAAAAAAAGAAGAAATTTCTCTGGAGGGCTACGAGAACCCTATAATAGACCATTTAGTTTGCGAGAGTTGCAGGCGCCTTTAAATAAAAGTAAAAACACCTCCACGGGACCACATCGAATTCACTACTGTATGCGCAAGCATTTGCATTCCAAAACCCTGCAAGCGCTTTTAGACTTTTTTAACCAGATCTGGAGAGAAGGTGTCTTTCCAGATTCTTGGAAAAGAGCTAGTAGATCTGAAGGCAAAAACACGAAATGCGCAGAAAAGGAGTGTCGTGTACTGGTCGGTGATGGCATGCCGGCCGCGAGACAGTGCGACGGTGCACGCGAGCGCCGGCTGCTGCGCGAGCCAGGCTTCCTTCCGCGTGCCCTCATTCGGGTTATGGCTGCTCAACCCATGTACCAATAAACCCTTGGTTCTCCGTGCCCGACACACCGGACGCCTCGAGTGGACTACTTTACACTGGCGACGAGGTAAACGTGAGGTCTCGGCAACGACAGCGCTCCACCGCAGCAAGTATGACTGCGTATGCACCCTTCGAAGAGTTTACGCCAAATGACCGTGCGTCCTGGCCACGCTATATCGAGCGCCTGGAATTTTACTTCGTGTCGAACAATATCACCACGCCAGAGAAGAAACGAGCCGTTCTCTGCAGCGTCTGTGGCTCGGCCACATATCGTCTTGCGCTCTCTCTGTTCGCCAAGAGCTCCAGTCGAAACAGACATCATACTCAAGCTTCATGAGCACTTCGCTCCCCTGCCGCCGGTAACCTTCGCGCGATTTCAGTTTTTCAAGCTGGGCCAGCGTTCTGGGGAGTCTGTGGCAGACTTCGTAGCAGATCTCCGACGTTTGTCTGAACACTGCGAGTTCGGTGAGATGCTCGACGACATGCTTCGTGACCGCGTAGTTTGCGGCGTTCAAGACGACGCGTTGCAGCGACGTCTACTCGCCGAGCCGAACCTAACACTGTGCAAGACCCTAGACATGGCGAAGGCAGCAGAACTAGTCAAATTCCAGACCATCGAAATCCGTACCTCTGCTAAACCGGAGCCTACGGCGGTATCAGAAACCTATCGCGTGGGGATCGACGCAACGTCAAGGCCGCCGCGTGGAAGCACCGCACCGCGCGTGTCAAGCTCTCCGCCTACCGAATCCAGCTGCACAGCTGAAACCATGGAGGGCAGCCTGAAGCCAGGTTCGCCAGGTACATGCTGGCGTTGCAATGGAGCGCATAACGCAAAAACGTGCCGCTTCGTTGGGGCGGTGTGCCACTTCTGTAATAACAAGGGCCACATTGTCGCTGCGTGCCGCCAAAAGGAGAGAGCCGAACGTCGACGGTCAGCAATCCGCAACAACAGGCTGGAGACGGTGGACCCATTGAAGAGAGACTACTGTGTCTTCGCCGTGGAGCCACCCGTATTTTGTGATGTGGTAATCAACGGCTGCAATCTGCGGATGGAAGTCGACTCCGGGTCGGCTTTTACGGTTGTCAACCCGCGTGTGATGCGCCAGCTCCGCATTTCCAAAAGCAGCCTCAGGCCGTGCACCTTCCAGCTGCGCTCTTATACACGGCAGTGTCTTCGGATTCTTGGAAGCGCAACAGCGGACGTTTCCTTCAAGGGCAAAAGCGTGGAATTGGAGCTTCTGGTTGTAAAGAGATTTGGTGTCAGTCTCTTAGGGCGCGACTGGTTCCGGTCCTTGGGCATTTCCCTGGAGGGTGTCAACCATGTCGACGCCTCGTTGCAGCATGTTCAGGCAGCCACAGTCCATAATGTGATGGACGAATTTTCTGAGCTGTTTCAAGCAGGACTCGGGAGAAGCAAGGGGCCGCCGGTTCGCTGTAGATATCGACCCCGCCGTGAGTCCCAAGTTTTTTAAGGCCCGCCAGGTGCCACTTCCGCTGCTGCCAAAAGTCGACGAGGCCATCGATAAACTGGTGGAACAAGGAATATTTGAGCCTGTTCGTCACTCTTCCTGGGCAACCCCCGTCGTGCCCATTCTCAAGAAGAATGGGAACATCCGCCTATGCGGCGATTACAAGTGTACGGTAAACCGTGCCCTCCGGTGGGAAACATACCCCTTGCCTACGGCTGATCAGCTGTTTGCCAAACTGGCTGGCTGTCAGAAGTTCTCCCAGCTAGACTTGGAACAGGCATACCACCAGAAGGAAGTAGACAAGGATACAGCAGATCTCCAAACGGTCAACACTCATCGAGGACTTTTCCGGGTCACACGTCTACAGTTCGGCGTTGCTACAGCCGTAGCGATCTTCCAACGCTACATGGAAGAACTGCTCGCCGGACTTGATGGTGTTCTGGTGTTCCTCGACGACATTGTGATTGGTGGTAGAAACAGTGAAGAACACGAAGCCCGCCTCCGGGCCGTGCTGAAGAGGATCAGTGACGACGGTCTCCGCCTGAACAAGGGCAAGTGCAAGTTCGGAGTGTCTCAAGTGACGTTCCTGGGGTACCAAGTTGACAGGGAAGGCATACATCCTACGGAAGACAGGGTTCTGGCCATCAAGACCGCTCCCGAACCGGAAGACAAACAGCAATTGCAGTCCTTCCTTGGCCTCTTAAATTTCTATGGTCGGTTTCTGAAAGGGGCCGCTCATGTTTTGGAGCCTCTTCATCGGTTGCTGGACAACGGTGCTGCATGGAAATGAGGAAGGGAAGAAGCGACAGCTTTCCGACAAGCCAAAGATCTCTTACAGTCGTCCGCGGTTCTGGCACATTATGATGTCGCCCTTCCCTTGGTATTGGCCTGTGATGCTTCTTCGTATGGGTTAGGATTCGTCATGAGCCATGTCTCACCGTCGGGTCAAGAATCTCCAGTAGCTTTCGGGTCAAGGACAATGACACAAGCAGAACGAAACTACTCACAGACGGATCGTGAGGCTTTGGCTGTCATAGCGGGAGTGAACAAGTTTCATCAATTTCTGTACGGACGGCATTTCAAGATTTTTACGGACCACAAGCCCCTTCTGTGGTTGCTGCACCACAGCAACCCGATTCCCCAGGTCTTGTCACCACGCCTTTTGCGCTGGAGCCTGATGTTGGCGCAGTACGACTACGAGCTCATTTACCGACCTGGCCGGCAGATGGGAAATGCTGACCTTTTCAGCCGCCTTCCGCAGAAGGTTCAGGACTTCGAGGTACCTCCCCTTCATGACGTTTTGCTCATCGAGTCAACCCGCGAGGTGCCTGTCGACTCAAAGAAGATAGCTTTCCTAACAAGGAAGGATCGCGTTCTCGCCCTCGTACTGCGTTGGATTCTGCATGGCTGGCCATCTGAGAAACCTTCCGAAGTTTTCAAGCCTTACTACGATCGCCGTGACGAACTGTCTGTTTACAACAGTTGTATCTTGTGGGGCAGCCGTGTTATCGTACCACCGCTTCTTCGAGAAGAAGTTCTGGACCTACTTCACAGTGGTCACCCTGGCGTGGTGAGGATGAAGGGCCTTTCAAGGGGCTATGTATGGTGGCCGGGACTTGACCAAGACATAGAGCGCCGAGTACGTTGCTGCTTTCCGTGCCAGGAGTCACGAAACGCGCCAGCCCGCGCACCCATCCACCCATGGGAATTCACAACAAGACCATGGTCGAGGCTACACGTTGATTTCGCGGGCCCCTTCCAGGGGGAGTTTTTCTTCATCGTAGTAGATTCGCACTCTAAGTGGTTGGAAGTTCAACGAGTCAAGTCCATGTCAGCTTCGACAGTGATCGCAGCTCTACGTACGCTGTTCGCTACGCATGGATTGCCTGATGTTTTGGTGTCGGACAACGGTACTGCTTTCACTTCAGGGGATTTTAAAGAGTTTCTTCGTAGAAATGGCATCCGCCAAGTCCTTGCGGCACCCTACCATCCCTCCTCGAACGGGCAAGCCGAAAGGATGGTTCAAGAGACCAAGAAATCACTGAAGAAAATCATTCGCGGCGACTGGTCAACTCGTCTTGCTAGGTTTCTTTTCGACCAACATATCCTTCCCAGTACTTCCACTGGAAGGAGCCCCGCAGAGCTTCTTTTTGGACGACAGATTCGGTCGGCCCTAGATCACCTACATCCAGATCAGCAGGCGGCAGTAACCCGGCGCCAGGAAGAAGCCTTTGAGGCCAGCAATCGGCAAGCCGCTCGCCAATTGGAACCCGGAAGTCAAGTTTTTGTAATTAATTTTGGCACGAGCGGGAACCGCTGGTTGCCAGGGGTGATCTCTTGCCGTTTGGGCCCACTTTCGTATCAAGTGCAACTTGAAGACGGTCGTGTGTGGCGGCGACACATAGATCATATCCGTACGCGGCATTGCAGCATGCCAAGTGACAGTCCAAGCCAGAGTTGCGAAGTCCAGATTCCTGATACAAGCTCCGCAACGTCAAGCCCGAATGTAGACCCGAACGTCCGTCTAGTAGCTGCGCCGACTGCTGACCAAGGAACCGAGCAACACCAGGCAGGTCTATCCACATCGACCTCTTATCTTCCTAATCCTGGCGCTGCTCTATCAGGACGTCCTCAACGCGAACATCGTCGTCCGGGGTATCTTCGAGACTACATTTAGGGGGGAGGTGTGTCGTGTACTGGGGTCTGTGATGGCATGCCGGCCGCGAGACAGTGCGACGGTGCACGCGAGCGCCAGCAGCTGCGCGAGCCAGGTCTCCTTCCGCGTGCCCTCATTCGGGTTATGGCTGCTCAACCTTGTACCAATAAACCCTTGGTTCTCCGTGCCTGACACACCGGACGCCTCGAGTGGACTACTTTAGAGTGTTGGAAGGCCCAACAAATGCCGGTCGGAAGAAGATGGAGACGAAGATCGAGATACAGGAGACAATTGCCTGAGCTGTCTTCCCTTGTGAAATTCAGGACTGAAGATGAAGAAGTAAAGGCTTGAACTTCAGATTCAGAAGAAACTGAGATCCGGTGAATGACAAAATAAACATCCACGTAACGAAAAACATGGAAGACGAGAGTCAACTCTTCAAGGCGAGCTTTGATCTCCTGGTCCACATACAGAAGAAAGATTTCGCTGAGGACCGGGGCGAGGCAGGAGCCTATGCAAACACTTTTCTTTTGCTTGAGAATTTCCTTCCCATGTTTGACAAGTGTTGATTGTAGATATAGGGCCAAAAGGTCTAGGAAACCCCGTTCAGATACCCCAGATGAGTTTTGAAAGTCGCATGGGTCATGCTCGTGGATGGCACTTGATTCAGAATCCATTAGAAATGCGGGATCTAATCGGTAATATAATTCCTCAAAGTCTAACGAAAACATGGTATAGGACTCTGGAGTAGAATGGAGGTCATGTAAATGAGATACTAGTTCTGTGGAGTTGGCAACTCGGAAAGGTTGGTTGAGACTGATCAATGACAGATGCTTTTGCAGAAAAAGAGCAATAGGCTTCTGCCAGCCTCCCTTTTCTGAAATGATGCTTCGTAGAGGAACTCCTTCTTTATGGGTTTTTGCAGTGCAAAACACAGTTAGATATTGCTTTGAAGGAGCCCCAATGGCAGCTTTAAGAGCCGGGAGATTAAGGGAGCAACAAAGTTGCTTTGCATTTGAGCGGAGAGAGCCTGAAGGCCTAGTCTTAAGAGTATCAAAATTATTTTTTAATACCTGGCTCACCTTTTGTCCATAGGAGTCTTCATCTAAGATGACAAAAACACTGGTTTTATCTGATTCCAATGGTTTCAGGTGACAAGTTTGCAATTCTTCGACTGTAGCCCGCATTGGAACTTTGCCCGTAGGTGGAGGAGGATGGGCGCAAGCGGATCGGACTCCAGCATCAAGAAAAGCTTGCCGGTCTTGTTCTGGAATGTGAGTCGCAACAGAATGGACTGAAGTTAGTTGGTCGACCCTTGTAGTTGGAATGTTCGGAGAAAACTTGAGACCCTTGGAAAGGAGATCCAAGGTGCCAGGGCTGAGTTGATGATTACATAGAACAACCGGAGGCTCAAATTTCGTTCGGAGGGTCTTATGGTGAGAACTGGTCACACCGGTGACAACTTTCCTCCATGAAGATTCGAGAAGATTGGACGCAGCTTTTTGGAGGAACCGGAAAGATGGGTGGGTTCCATAAGCTGGACCAAAGATGATGTTCATCTGTTGTGGGAGGATCGTCTCTATTAGGCGTAACTGTTGTGACACCTCCTTCCTTGGAATCTGCATGAGTCTGCAGTCGGTAAAACATGGAATCATTCGGTCTCTCCTTTCATCTTGTCGCGCCAAATCATGTTATCAATTTTTAAGCATTGCAAAACAACGAGAACGTCTCCTCAAAGCTGGTTATCCGCAAGGTCTTCTGAGCACTATTCTTGTTCAGTTAATTTTAGCCACCCAAAGGCCCCGTGCTCCACGTAGTAAGGCTTCACATGTTATCTCCATACCATATGTGCACAACTCTGCACACAGACTGAAGGGAATTGCAGCGCGCTTCAACACTTCAATTGTCTTCTCGTGCAAGTTGTGCCTAAAACAACTTTGCAGACGAGTGAACAACAATGAAGCCCCCAAAGGATGTTCCATCAAACATGCCAATCAGACCGTTACCTGTGAAGAGGGGGTGGTATACTCCATCCCTTTCTCATGTGGTGACCGATACATTGGTCAGACAGGGCGTTGCCTGAACACCCGCCTACGAGAGCACGTCCTCGAGGTTTCCCGTGCTTCAAGCGACTCTTTTCATCCAATAGTTGCTCATCAACGCCTCTGCAAGAACTGTGAAGCCCAGTTCCAGGACACCAGCATAATTGCAAGACACAGGAACAAGCTCGGCCGAGAGATTATTGAAGCATACGGGATAGCAGGTGACGAACACAACATCGCTGCTCTTTCTCTTGGGTTGTCCAGAGTTGAGATGAATTACCTGAAGCCAGAGCTGAATTAGTCAAAGGGCCCTCTATCTGATTTTGTCAACGGTGTTTCCTTTTTTCTTTCTTATTTTTTTTTGTCTTTATCTTGTAGTGTATTTGGGGATTTTGTCCTTTTCCAGGCGTTATTTCAGTTCTTTCAGTTCAGCACAGTTCTTTCAACTAGCAACACACATTTAGTGATGTCTCCTTCGATACGTACTATCTCCCTCCTAACCTTTGAAACTAATGAGGAAGTTACGGAAAAAAAATAATATATTTATATATATTATTTTTTTCCGTAACTTCCTCATTAGTTTCAAAAGTTGGGAGGGAGATAGTACGTATCGAAGGAGACATCACTAAATGTGTGTTGCTAGTTGAAAGAACTGTGCTGTCTGTCCTTGTCCCTAAGTGTTTTTATTCTTTCCTTGACTCTTGGATACCAAGTGCACCGCCCTCGGCCCTGGGGGGGGGGGGGGGGGGGGGGTCTGGTTTGCCCCCCCCACTCAAAAACAAGTTGGTACGCCACTGTGCGTTGTCATTATTTCTTAGCTATATAGGTGATCACTACAACGTGAGCAAACATGTTAATATACCCAGAGCAAGCGCACCAGCTGCTGCAACATAAAAACAAAGCAAAAAGTAACGGTAATAATGACCGTGCAAAAAGTTTCCGAACTTTGCAGAAAAGATAGGGTCCCCATCAGTGGCGTAGCCAGGATTTTATTTCAGGAGGGGTTCAACGGTATCCCCCCCCTCAATGACGCAGGGTGAGCTCGCCGACACGGACGCTCAGGCAAAGATTAGGGAGGCGCTGTTAAGATAAAAAGAGTAACGCTGCATTGTCATTTTTCAAAACGGAGCAGGCTTCATTTACAGAAACACGGGTGTGATGGCTCACTGTTCTAGTGTCATCGTACTTGCGGCCCACCAACTTTAAAAGCTTCCTCACAGCACACAACTCCCTCCGCTTTTCGAGGTAGCACTGCATTACCAACGCGCGAAGGCCAGACAAAACACAAGGATAGCTATACCTTCATAACAAAAATTAAACAGAAAAAAAACAAACAATCTCGACTCGACCACGCACAAACACTAGGGGCCCATATTTAGGCCGAAGGTAATTCTGAACAATCACAAAACCAAAATCTATTAAGGTTTAACAAATTCGTGCTACAGAACCAGATGCCGAAGGAAAGAAAGTGTTATCTTTGCTAGGCCGTTTTATCTTGCAGCGTGGTCCAAAGGCAGCAGCAGCATATCCTAGGGGTAAGGAGAAGTCATCAGTCCGAACTCGTCGCTCCGTCACTCGGAGAAATGACATGACGCACCACAAAGAAACTACACGCCGAACGTGGAAAAGACCTTGACTACCCTTGCGCCTATGCGTAGTGAGAATATAAAGGCTTGTCTCTTCGGAGTTTCTGATGTTCCGTGCAACCAAGAGATTAATCAAATAAGGAATTGCATCGGATGCCACCTCGACATACAAAGCAGAAAGCAAGACGGACTTCATCGCATCAGTGGGCGACGATTTTCGCAAAGTGAGGAAAACTTCGCCGAAAATAGGGAAATTTTAGGCGTCCAATGCTAGAGGGAGAAATGTGAAGTGCCCGTCATGTCTGCGGTATACAGGCGGTCGCCCTCTGTCCGGAGGCCCTATTTCAGAACGTCCATCGTATCCTCAAGATCCCAGCGACTCTGCCCTTAAAGGGGCCCTGCAATCATATTTAAGCGTCTACATTTTTTGCGGTTTCCATGTCTCTTGGGGTTCGGGCAAGCCAGCGGGTACGGAGAGAGTAACTAAATATCAGTGCGTCATATATTAACCGGACGACACGGAAACCTCCTCCACCGACGAAGGCGACCCATGGTACCGAAAGCGCGCGATATGTGACGTCTTTGGTCCTGGGCTGACTACTGGTCAGAGCTGCTAAAAGCTTCTTTTTAGTCGAAATGCACTCTCAGAGACTGAAGCAGGTGTTCGTCAAGGACAGATCATCATCTTTGCGTGACCTACGGTCTCTACTTCGAGAAAATAACACCGAGATAGCGGCAGCCGTCGCAGAAGCCCTCAGCCGAGCCTCCACCAACACTGGAGCAAGCCAGGCCGTCCCCACCATGCAGCCCGCCAATCCGCTTGGATTTGCCGGAATGCACTTCGCGCTCCCCGTCACCATGGACGCCTAGCCCTCCATCACCAGGGCCACTACCACGGACTCCTGGCCGCCACTACACTGCTCAGAGTTCGAACCAAGTGTCACACGCAGCACGCCGCCACCAGGTTCTCCGGTTCCCAGTTCCCCACCCATGGAAGGACTCCCTACGACCCCGGGCCGTACCTACCGCCCCAGTCCTCCATCACCCCCCCCCCCCCCCACACACGCACACCGACGTTGGTTCTACCTATACCACCCGACAGCAAGTATTTACTGTCGCCGACCCTCCGACTCGGCGAGATCTGGCAGAGGCCTTCCTCTTCGTACAACAGGTGGCCAGACACAGTCAACACATCGGACGACGTGAAATCCAAGAGCTCCAGCTCCTCGATATGGGACTGTCGATGTCTTGGCCTCCCGCCGCGCTCTAAACTTCGAGTCTTCGACAGAGTGCGGCTTCTGTACACGTCGCCTTGTCGGGATGGGGCGCTGCACTCGACGGATACGCGGATCCTTCCGCGACCTACCTTCTCGGGCCACCTGCCCCCCGTCGACCTGCCGCCACCCGCACCACTTCCCCCGACCGATCTACTAGTCCCAGTAGAACATCTAGACCCAACACCAGGTCTCAACAGGCTCCACGATCTCCCAAGAAGAACCCCCCCCCCCCCCCCCCCCCCCAAGAGAAAGTGAGCCAACCCTACCTCCCAGCATCCAGGCCCCTCCTGAATGCTGGCCGCTTTTGGACTTTGTCGAGGCACTACCCTCGGGCCTTCCCCGAGCCCTCAACCTCGTCCTGAGTGATGCGCGCCCCGCTGCTGTCGTCGTCGACGGCGTGTCAACACTCGCCCTCCTTCAGGACGTCCTCTTTCCTGAGGACCTCCTGGCGCAGGCTCTCCAAGAGGCTGGCATTCCCGGCCTCCACCTCTCCTCGCAACCGTCGCCTGGGCCTTCCCCGCGCGCCGGTCTCCCCGAGTGCCCTCCGACTCCTCCGAGTTCCGGTTCCATCCCGGACTCGGGGGAGTCGGCGGGCATCTCCTCGCGACTGTCGCGTGGGCCTTCCCCAGGCGCCGACCTTGAGGAGGACCCCCTGGACGACGAGGACGGCAGCTTCGCCGATGCGGCTTTCCGCATTCTTCACTGGCTCCAAAGGAACCAACCCCTCGACCAGCACAACTCGGATGACCAGGCATCCCAAGACGACGATGGCAGTCGCCGCCCGGCGGCATTCCCGCATCAGCCACCCCACCTTCCAGTCCGACCTAGTGAGCCCGTTCCAACCGTCCGGTGGGACCTTGTGGCAAGTACCTTCGGGTACCACCCTCCCTCTGACCCCTCTGCACTGAACTTTTACGCGCGAAAAAACTCTGTGTTTAATGCACTTAAACACTACTCTAGCCAAGTTCCGGTGCTGCGCTACGCTGTTGCCTCCATGCTCGCGGCGGGCATCGTGGAGGAAACGAAAAGGGGACCCTACCTTTCACCTATTCAGATAGTCCCCAAGACTTCGTCCTCTTCCCGTTTCGTCCTCGATTGCTCGCACCTCACACCTTCCCTGCCTAGTCCCCGTTTTCGTCTACCATCCTTGCCGGCCGCCCTTAAGGTGTGCCCCCTCCCTCGCAGGCCTTACTTCGTTAAGTTCGACCTGCGAGATGCGTTTGACCACTTTGGCCAGGCTCTTCCTACCAGGACCCTTACCACCTTTCGACTCGACGGGAAGTACTACCGTTACCGTGCCGCCTCGGTGGCTCCGAGGCGAGAGCGCTGGCCTACGGATCCCCATGTGGCGGGCTCGAATCCCGGCCGAGGTGCCCGCAATCTGACGGAGGCTTATTGCGGAGAAGGCGCCGTGTAACCGAGCTTTCGGTTGCTCGTCAAAAGATCCCCAGGTGGTCCTAATTAATCCTCAGTCCTCCGCTGGGGCGTGCCAGATGCCCGTCGTTGGTTTGGCACGTAAAACCCCCAAATTTGATTGATTCGACTACCGTTACCGTGTCCTCCCTTTTGGCGTACGCCCCGCCCCTTTTTTTATGCAGTCGCTAGCCACAGCTCTGACCCGTGAAGCTAGGGCAAGAGGACTTTGGGCTTGGTCCCATCTCGACAATTTTCTTTTTACCCACAGTGACCCCTTATTTTTGGAGCAACAACTTGATTTATTTTTGGCTCAACTTCCCGCCTGTGGCATAAGGTTGAATCCGTCCGATTCCCAGATCCGTGCCGCCCCTACTGTTAAGTTCTTAGGATTTTGTCTTGACGGTGACACCGGAACCATCGGCCACACGCCTACCCGGCGCCGAGATTTATTTTTGGTCCTTCAGACCCTTTGCTCCCCTCTGACCAAGAAGGTCTACCAACGTGCTGCAGGACTGTGATCCTTTTATTTTTCACTTTACGCAGCACACTACCACGCACTCAGACTCCTCCATGTTGCCGCCTATTCTGTGTTTCGCCCCCCCCCCCCCCTTTTTGTAGCTTGATTTGTTCCAAAGTGTCGTGACCGCCTTGCCCACCCAAGTACCCTTCGATTTTGTGCCCGTTCTCCAAGACGTCGATGCCGACGCCAGTACCCACGGTCTTCGTGTGGTAATTCTGTTGGCGTCCTGTTGGTAATTTCCATTTGTACTGTAGCGTCCTCTTAATCGTTCGTGTTGCCTTATATATTGTATAGAACTGATTATATGTATTCATTGCGTATTCGTTGTGTCTAAACATTTCCGGAAAACAAAATACATATAAAACGGACGCTCGAAGTAGATGTAGCCGTTGGTGCCTACAAGCAAACGTTTGATGCGTTTCTCGCTTTCCTTAGAATCAAAATATATTGAGGGGAGGGGGGGGGGGGGGCAAAGTGCTCATTAGCCCAGGGCCCCTATATTTCTTTATCCGGCCCTGAATACTTTTGATCGAGAGTATTTGATACTCTATTTTAATTACATTTCTGAGTTTCTTGTACTCATTATCTCGAATACATTTTTGACATTCCACCATTTTTCGAGTTTTTCGGTATGAAGTGGCGTGGGCATGGCACGAGCAAACGTGAACATTCTTTCGAGCAACCAAATCCTGTTGCTAGCTCTGATTAGCTCCAGTGACTTTGATTGAGCAAGTGAAAACATCGTTGTTTGCCGATTATGACTCATATTTCAGCCCAAAGTTCGTACAATGGAGGCTTTCCCGTCGCCTTCCCAAAGGCGACTTTTGTTTCTCAGAGTTTCTCCCAAAAATCCTCAAAGAAAAGGGGTGGTTTTACGGAAGTAAAAATTGCCACGCTGAGGCGCCACACAGAACGGGAAACAACCCACGACAGAAATGCAGACTTCAGTGTCAAGAAAATAACAAATAGACAAAAATGAGATGTGGACACAAAAAGAAGACACTTATTTTTTGCTTGTTGTATATTTGACTTTGCTACGGAAAAACATAGTTGTTTTCTTTCTTTTTGTCATCAGTAATCGAACATTGATAAGCAGAGAACAGGACAGGAAACGAAGTACCAGCAGGATGACCGCTCAAAATACCAACAAAGCGTCCCCCAACGTTGAGTGCCTTTCTGAGGGCAACCTACTGGAAGAATGTGCGACCAGTGCCGTGGCTGTTATGTGGGCTTTCTTTGTTATCCATTCACTTATTTCCGTATCCCAAGTTCGTCTGTAGTAAACTCCTCATATAGAGAATATGAATTGTAGTTAAACGATGCGTCTAAGGTGCGCCGCAGGACGTGATATTCAACAATTTCATTAAAACTGAAGTGACCTTTTTGTTTTTGTCCAGGAAATTTTTTGTAACATGTATCAGTGATATCCTACTCCTTATAGCTGGACTGCATAAAATAGCCCTACGATTTTTGTTTTGTTTTGTGCTGTTGCGTGTTAATAATCTATTCTGGTCAACCAGACTTGTGCCACTGTATAATTGTGCTTGTCACTGACGCCGATACAAATTATGCAATGCGGAAGTATCTTCAGAAGTAATTGAACTACATTTCTAAGTATTTTTACTCTACTGAAAATACTTTACAATGAAAGTAACTTGAGTAGTATTTTGAATACTTTATGAAGCAGGTACCGTTATTTTCCGGACTATAGTCCGCAGACTATACATGTTTAGAAGTTGAAATTTTAGGATGTGCGTACTATCTACGCGTGCGGACTATACAAAAATTTTGTTTTTCAATATCGTTGAATATGACGAGACGAGACGGATTTTGTGAATAAAAGAGTATGTAAATTATGGTTTATGTTTAATACAAGCTTTTTTGTGAGCTAAGAAAGCAGACATATGTCAAGGTGTGCCGCGTATGAGAAGATTTTCGTGTCGACTAAGCACCAGGTGCGGACTACGCACCGAGTGCGGACTATGCACCGGGTGCGGACTATCTAAGCAAAAACTTTTATTTTTGATCTTGAAGTTGCCCCTGCGGGCTATACACCCGGGTGCGGACTATAGTCCGGAAAATACGGTATTTAGTAACTTAACTTAAATACTTTTATCGAGTATTTTGTGCAACACTGCTTTTGGCAACACTACCCTCAATTCCTTAATTTTGGCAGATCCGCCCGTCCTTCCGTGAATTTGCCGCTATATTTATTGAGGGACGGGGAAGGGAATTGGTGTTTAGGTCACGTGACGGGGCGTCACGTGCACTTTGCGCCAAATAGGTTTTCCCGCTAAATTTAGCGGGAAATTTGACGTCATGCGACCTGACGTTTCGATACCTACACAGCAATTCAGCTTCCACGCTCAATGTATCGGGGAATTCTATAAAAAATAAATTATTGACTCATCAAAATGGCGGCTTAATGACCTTCAAGATAATTTTAAACTATCGCACCTTACATACTGCATTTGATGCCTTTTAAGATAAAGACTAGTTTTCATACTTGTTGTGTTTCATAAATTTTATATTTATATTGTTACACGTCGTTTTTGTGCTCGCCCCCCCCCCCCCCCCCCCCCCTCCCGCCGTCCCCCCTCCCCCCAATTAAAAAAAATTAACGTCTTTTTTTCAGACACTTTTTTTGGTTCCTGATTCCTTACTGTTCGCTGAAGTTTATAACATAAAGAAATAAAAAAAAATGCATTAAAGAAAGATAATCTCCGGACACAAAACGTTGAAGATCATGAAGACCAAGGTAGGCACACGCATTAACGTGCCTTGCAAGTATGATCCTGTATGGTAGTAAATAACTTAAGCAACATAAAGGAATTTTGGAACTGAGCACCCCGAAGGTTTCCTCAAAGAACAAATAGCGTCGTCACCAGTGGGTTTGCGCCAAGCGCCAACCGCGTTTTGGAGTGGCGCATGCCGTGGCGGGTGCTAAAGATCACTCGTTATTAACACAACTTTTCATGAGAACTGCACACTTTGTTTCTCAAATTTTCGCACTGTGAACTGCTTCTAAAACTTAAATCAATCGTGCAAAATGATATCATCTACTTCTGGCTTGAAAATTACTTGCTAGAAAGAAAACAGTACGTTCAGATAAACTCTAGCGCATCCGTGCTAGTCCCAGTGCTATCGGGAGTCCCACAAGGGTCTGTCCTTGCGCCTTTACTTTTTTTTCAATTTTTATAAACGAAATCACTGCCAACATTCCTGTGCGAGCACGTTTATTTGTGGACGATGTTGTTATTTTCACTGGGGTAAATGAGCGACCAGACTTTACTTAACAGCTGCTTACTCAAGATACAGGATTGGTGTGACTCGTGGCAGATATCACTAAATGTCAGTGTTGGGTAAAGTGCATCTTGAAGGTACTTCAAGTAAAGTACAAAGTAAATGAGACGTGATGTACTTCAAGTAAAGTAGTAAGTACACCGAGTGCAAGGTACTTGAAGTAAAGTACTACAAATACAATGTACTTTCAAAGTAAAGTACAAGTATTTTAACACAACCTTTCATGATGCCCTTCCGTTCCCCTATACAGTGATTTTTTAACTGGTATGCATTGTCCAGGGGTAATCAGGGCTCCATGACCTATTCTCAAAAAAACAGCGGTGAATATTTGATAAAGTCAAGTGGCCACAGAATAGATATTTTCAGGAATGGAGCCAAATTCAGAAGTCCCTCTTCTGAATTTGGCGCCGCTTACACTGGATTGTTGCACACAAGGGAGTTAAATGTACTAGGAGAGAGCATGACGTCAACACCGTAGCTTCCGCAAGCAATCCTCTCACAGAGGAGTGACCTCTCCTTAATGAAAAAAAAACAAAAAACAGTGAGTGTGCAAACGAGCTGTTGATAATTAATCATAATGTGACACCTGATATTGGGGCGCGGAAAAATTAAGGAACTTTCAAGTCGAAGGAAAAGACAAAAGAGAATGTCTCAAAACATTGTGACGTTCTCCTCTGTTGTCCTTTTCTTCGACTTGAAGGCTTAATTTTTTCGCACTACAGTCTCAGGTGCTACATTATGATTAATTTTGGTCTCCGAATATTTTAAAACTCCTCCCTTGCGCTGACCGACCGAGAAGTAGCGAGAGTTCAAAAAGCTACGGAAAAGCCGCCCCCAGAACAAACGGAGCGATGAGTCGTCTGCTCTCTTTCGTGGTGACAGTGGAATATCCCTCCCGGTATTTCTTTGGAGTTCACAAAGCATCATTTCGTGATACAAATTTAACAAAACCAAATTCGTGGAATGTACTTTGAAGTCGGGAATGGTACTTTCTTTCGAAAGTACCAAACATGTACTTCAAGTAAAGTACAAGTTTCCTAAACCTACTTGAAGTACTACTTTAAGTACAATGTACTTAAAGTACTTCCCAACACTGCTAAATGTTAACAAATATGTTCGAATGCATATTTCATTTCATTTCATTGATTATGTCTCTCTGGGCCCGAAGGCATACACAGAATAACTACTAAACATAATTTAACACGTTAGTAATGGCACAGTACATGGAATAAAACAAATAACAATGAAAAGGCAAAAAATACAAAAAAATACTACTAAACACCTGTAACAGGTTAGTAATGGCAATCTTAAATTTATCTGAGGCACTGATTGTGACAATTAATGGTTGCGGGAAGGCTGATCCAGTCAATCGAGGTTTGAGGAAAAAAAGAGGCATTAAAGGTAGATGTGCTGCAATGAGAGATCCCAACTTTTAATTGATGATCGGTGCGTGATGATATGTAAAATGGTTCAGAAAATAGTGCTTGGCGGAGAGTAGGGTTAGATTGATATATCTTATGTAGGGTTCCGCGTTTTCGGCTTCTATTTTTTGAAAATTCGGCGTACTTTTTTCGGCGTTTATTTTGAAATTCAATTTTCGGTTTTTATCGGCGTATATTTATGCCCACAAAGGTTTATCGGCTTTCTTCGGTGAATATAAAAAGAACACCAACGGACACCGGATCAGATGATCCTTGTAGCTCTGATATTTTTGATCACTCAAAGAATAACAGCACAGATACATTGAAAAAGAAATGGACACTTCATTTGGCAAATGTGTGCAACTGTAAAAAAAAAAAAAAAAAACAAGAAAAAAAAAAACGCAGAAGTACAAACAAGTCAGATATGAAGCCTATGCCCAAAATCAAGGAACTTCACCTTCTTTACATCAGGATTACGTGATCTTATTATAGTACACACACATGTACTTTTCCAGGTTCTCCTCGTTGATCAAACGCTTTCTTTCCTGTTAATATGACCCTGAGCTTCGAGAATGCCTTCTCAACGCTAACACTGACGCTGGCAGGCTGAGGAGATGAAGCGCTGCCTGAGCCAAAATCGGCCAATCAGCCAATTGTGACGGCCAAAAGAGACACGGTGCGACGTTTTGAAGCACAACAAAACACGCAGAGGCTGTATCAAGTCAGTCCTCTTTACGAGTTTGAAAACACGCTCGTACATGGCGAAGTCATGGAGCATTTCGGACTTCACGTTCCGATTGATGATGCGCACATTAAACCAAAACATCGTGATGGCACCCGTATATCCCATACATTCGGACACGTTTCGATAAACACTGTCGTTCCACTTTTTCGCCACGGCTCTGCGGTACGACTGGAAAGTCAAAGTGACCTTTCCCGGTTAAAACTGAATTTTAGAAAATGGATTCGACGTTTTTTATCAGTTTAAATCGAAAATGCCGAACCTAAAAACTGACCCTTTTCGGTTAAAACCGAATTTCCGAGAATGGATTCGGCATACTTTTATCGGTTTTTGTCGGTTTAAACAGAAAACTCCGAACCCTAACCTTATGGAACGAGCATAGACGGGACATCTTTCGACGAAGAGAAAGAGTGGGCAAGGATAGAGATGCTTTCATTAAAGTGGTGCTAGCTGTGCGATGATAGTTAGAAATGTGGTGTTGGAGTGTTAAGGGTTTGCATGGATTGAGGATTGCAGCGTGGTTATTTACGTTCGTTTAATCGGCCATTTTCGATACAAACATGTTGCCAACCTGTATAGTCGATTTCACTAAATCAAGGGCACTACAGCTACCCTCCTTGTGGGAAGTTGAAATTGAGAATGTAATACATCAAATAAAATGTTGCAAAGTAACGAAATAAAATTAACTAAATGAAGTGATGTCGATGTTCAGCGGAACACTTGCTGAGATGAGTTCTTTCATTTTGCACTAGTTCACTCTTCTTCACAAAGAATTTAAAGGGATTATGTTGCAAAGTCAGCAAGATGCCGTGGTGGCTTGCGGTTTCTGACGGTGATGGTGGCATGGTGTCATCTAGGTCCGTCTCTGCTCTGCATGGCACTCGGTTGATCCTGGAGGCATCCTTGAAAAAACTAGCATTCCGTGTGATCATTCGGTTGCCTTGGGATGCTTTGATCTGAGATCCATGAATGCTGGTAGTGGTATAAGGGGTCGGATCGTAATAAGACGTAAACTCGTTGTGTTGGGTTTGTTTACACAGGACTCGCTGACCCACCCAGAAGCGATGTCGACGAGCACCTCTCCATGTGTCAGCCCGGTGCTTGTTGTAAGCCTTTCTTGCAAGCTCAGTTGACCTCAGTCCTTCCAAGTCCACTGTTCTTGGGGTTGGGGCTGCATAGAAGGGAAGGAGATTCCTTGTTGGTCTTCCGAACAGCAATTCATAAGGCGTTTTTGTTGTTGTGCCTTGTTTCGTAGGTCTGTAAGACATCATGAAGGTATCTAGCTCAGCCTTCCAGTCCTTGTTTTCGAGTTCACTGGTGTGCACCTGTTTATTTCATGTCCACATGAATCGCTCCACTTCACCGTTGGCTTGAAGCCATAGGGGTGTGACTCTGTGGTGTCGAAACCCCAGCTCTTGGGCAAACTCAGCAAACTCTGTGCCTTGGAACGGTGGCCCGTTGTCCATTTTCACTTGTTCTGGGATGCCAAACTGGCCAAAAACTGCTCGAAGGTTGGTAAGCACATTGCGTGCGCTTGTCGAATTGAGGACCTGTACCACAGGGTATCGCGAAAAGTCATCTATCACCACCATTGCATATTTCCCACCGGGAAATGAACCACAAAAGTCGAGGGATACTTTTTCCAAAGGACTGCTAGGAGGTTCGGTGATCGCAAGTGGCTCTTGAGTTGTTTGGGGTATTGCAGCTTGGCATGGAAGGCCACTCTTCACCAGCATGTGCACAAGGTTGTCCATGCCTGGAAACCATACCTTTTCTCGCAGTATTTGTTTCGTCTTTACGATTCCCTGGTGACCTCGGTGTGCGAGTTGCGCTGCACGTCTCTGGAGACTAGTTGGAAGGACAAGGCGTGTTCCTCTAAGGATGAGACCTTCTGGTGTTAAAGTGAGTTCTGCCTTCATAGCCGCAAATGTCTTTAGTTCTGGTAGCAGCCAGTCGTTACGTAGAGGATGCTGGATGGCTCTCACCAGTAGCTGCAGCTGTTGGTCTGTCTTAGTCTGTTCCACAACTTCGTCGACCGAGAAGGCTTTTGGGATGCACCGGCGTTGGATGGAGTTGACATGCTCATCAGGAACTTTGGCGATGCGAGTGCCTGTCTCCTGTAGTGGCACTGGTTGTCTTGAAAGGTAGTCCGAGGGGTTGCTGCTTCCTGCAGTGTGTTGTACGTCAAATGCATACTGTTGGATGCGGAGAGCAAGGCGCTCTATGCGGGCAGATGGTGACGACCTTGGGATTCCCAGGATGCTCACCAGGGGCTTGTGGTCTGTCAATAAAAGAAAGTTTGCACCACACAAGTAGACCCGAAAGTGTTCCATGCCCCATACTGCTGCCAACATTTCTCGCTCAATTTGGGAGTAGCGGCTTTCCACTGGTGTTAATTAATGCTCTGCTTGCATAAGCTATCACTGCGACCTGTGGACCATCTCGTTGTGTTAAAATGGCCCCAAGTCCGTGTGGGCTTGCATCTACAACCAGCTCTGTCGGCTTGGCTTGATCGAAGTAGGACAGGGTAGATGCGTCTGACATGACGCGCCGCAGTTCGTCAAAGGCTTTCTGGTGTCGTTCAGTCCACTCCCAGGTTGCATTCTTTAGCGTCGGTTCACGCAGTGGCTGAGTAAGGTCAGCAAGGTTTTGTAAAAACCGACCTGAGTAGTTGACCATTCCCAAAACACTCCTCACCTCTTGAGGAGACTCTGGTACTTTTACTTGTAGGAAAGCCTCGATTTTCTTAGGGTCTGGACTAACACCCTTTGATGAAAAACTGAGCCCGAAGAAGGTCAGCTCTCGCTGGTGGAAGTGACACTTATTTTCATTGAGCGTTAGTCCTGATTCCTGAAGTCGATGTAGGACTGCATCTAGAGCGGTGTCATGCCCTTCTTTCGTCTTTCCAAAGACCAGAATATCATCACTGACATTTAGGACGTTTGAGATGCCGTTGAGCACTTGGCGAATGGTGTTCTGGAAGATTTCTGCAGCACTGCTGATGCCGAAGTTGAGACGTTTGTAGCGGAACAAACCAGCGTGCGTTGAAAATGTTGTTAGTTGTCTCGAAGACACGTCCAGTTCCAGCTGATGATAGCCGTTTTTCAGGTCACGGTTCGAGAAAACGGTCGCTCCGTTGAGAGCTACGATGATGTCATCAACTGTTGGACACAGATGTAGCTCTCGTTGAATGGCAGTGTTCACAAGGCGCATATCGATGCACATACGGATCTCATCAGGGTGGTGTGGTTTCGGTACAATCACCACTGGAGACACTCATGGTGTGGGTCCAACTGCTGGCTCGATTATGTCCTCTGACCGGAGATGGTCGAGTTCTGTCTCCACAAGTGCTCGCACTGCAAATGGAATGCATCGGTGCGGTTGAGCGATGGGAGGAACAGTTTCATCCTCGAAGAGGTGGATTTGCTGCTCCCTGAGTTTTCCGACTCCTTTGAACAAGTTAGGGAATGATTCCATTATTGACTTTCCTGTTGGAGAGTCTTCGACTTGGTATATGATTCGAACAAGACCAAGATCTGGTGCGGCTGCAAAGCTTAGGAGTGGTGCGCAGCTTCCTGGGGTGACGAAGATGTCCTCTTGACTGCACCTCTCCTTGTACATCATGCTGACTGAGACTTTTCCCAGAAGTTGCAGGGGAGACGTTGCCCCGTATGGAAACACCTTTACAGATGTTTTCTCGAGTTTCTCATCTAGGTGACAGTTCCGGAGCCCATCTTCACCAACAACCGACACGGTTGCGCCCGTGTCAATCACGAAGGTGATTGGAATGTTGTCGACTCTGATGACAGCTTTGGGAGACGTGTTTGCTGGAGGCAATGTTTTTGCTACGAAAACGTGTTCTTCACTGCTTGAACTGCTGTCTTGGCGGGTTTGGCTGATGGTTTTTACTTTCTTGTTTGATGAACGGCACACCTTGGCAAAGTGTCCGATCTTGTTGCAGGCTTTGCATGTTTTTCCCCATGCAGGACAGATTGATCGTCCGCCGTCATGTGACCATTTGCCACCGCAGTTGTGACAATCTGTCGACAGACTGTCCTGTCGTCGTGTCTGGTATTTTGGTCGTGGAGGCGGTTTCAAACTTCTTTTTGGCTTACTGCCGCGATGCTGCTCATCCTTTTGTACTGCGAGGACTGGCTTGTCGGCGCTCCGCTCGATTTCAGACACATCGTGCTCCACGTCCTCGAACATGCATCCTTGCTTGAGGATATCTGGCAAGTCCAGCGAATGCAGTATGGCATACTTCTGCAGGCGCGTGGATGTGGTCGCGATGATGATCTGATTCTTTATCTCGAGATCAACGTCTGGGAAGTTGAAATGACGAGACAGCTGCTGGAGTCGCGCATAGAAAGCATCGAGAGACTCACCGACGTTCTGTTGTGCCTGTCGGAAACAATAAATGGTGAATGTTGGGTTGATTCTTGGCGCGAAGTGAGCGTCGAGTTTTGCTCTCGTGACGTCGTATTCAGATGTTGATGTTGTCGCTGCGCCTTGCGCGGTGCTGCTGATGGTTGCCGATGACGAGTCGTCCGGGAGAGACCGGTAGAGATCATGCACTTCCTCACTGGCGTAATGAAGGAGGAGCGCTTTCTTGCGTACGTCCAACGTAATGTTGTACGCAACGAGAAAGTTCTCGAACCTGTCCACCCACTTGGCCCATTCGAGGCCAATGTTGTTGGCATCCGTCGCTTGGATGTTGAAACTCGGAAACGGGGGCAGCGTGTGTGCCATGTTGACCCGTTCCGTTGATTGCTGTGTCGGTGCTCGCCGATGATTTCGTGGTGCACGGGTTCTAGGCGTCTTCCGTACGGACGGCACTTTTGACACCATTGTGGTGTTGAAGTGTTAAGGGATTGCTTGGATTGAGGATTGCAGCGTGGTTATTTACGTTCGTTTAATCCGCCATTTTGGATTTTGGATTTTTGGATTTGGATCTGTTGGCTATTCCCTTCTTAACGGGTGGAAACCACAGTACGAATCTCCGTATGTGTCCTAGCCATTAATTGTCCTTAGGAATGAGGAAATTCCGCTCCCCCGCAGGATTTCCTCCTCCAGTTCTCCAGTCGTCGCTTTGTCGTCTCAATCACGTTCGCACCGTTCCCCCCTGCTATGGTGCCTGGATCGCGTCTCCGACTGGTGTGCTTAGCATCCTATCCCGCCCATTCATCAAAAGTGGTCCCGAAGTGTCAACAAATGACGTCACAGAAGCCGTAGTGTCATGCTGTTGCCTGTCGCGATCCTAGCGGTTAGCCGTAGAAATGCTGGCAAAAAGCACGAGCGAACGCGAGTGTCGCTGTCGTCATAGCGTTCCACGCGTCTCAACATCCGGCTGCTTTAGCTTCCGTGGACTGTCAGAGTGAAGAGCGACCTACAGCAGAACAGGCGTCTGGCATATACACCATAACTGTTGGGACGCCGCCAGGATCGCGATCGGCGACAGCATGACACATTTATGACGTCATCAGGCGGAAATCGAGGGACCACGTTTTTAGACGCTGTAAACACACCAGTCGGAGACGCGTTCCAGGCACCATACCCCTGCTGCCGCACCAGCCGCGCCCCCAATATCATTGGCTCCCATGTCTCCCTCTTGCGGTTGGCCAACGAAACCGAGAGCCTGTTCCAGCGTCACTTCACTTGGTTGAAGCGGCCGTAGCATCCTGCACCTCAGCACCAGGTGTTCCATAGTCTCCTCTTGCCCACAGATGGCACACATCATGCTCGCCTCGACTCTTCCACACATTACCTGCCACCGCTTCGTTCTCAACGTTCCGGCGCGAGCCTCGAAGAGCAGGCTGCTCCCGAGTGTATTATCGAAGAACTGCTCCTTGCAGATCTCCTTTTTGTTGCTGATGTAGGTCTGGAGTGCCGGCTTGTCAGCTGCCCTTCTTTCCCACCTCAGGGTCTCCACAGCTCTGACCTGCTCACGCAGCTCCTTCAATCCTATGCTTGTGTCTTCCAGCCTGTTGATCAACGGCAGCGACACCCCATACTTGTTCGACAGCGCACGGACTCTCCTCGTCTATCGGGTTGCCGCCCCGGTGTAGAGTAGGCACATCTGCATCTAATGTACCCACCGTTCCTGTCCGAGGCCCCAGGCGCGCACTTCGAAACTGAGCTTCGCCACCGCCTCACGGGCCTCAAACGAGGACCAACCGACGTCGCCCTGCACTGCCTCGTTTGGTGTCGTCCCATGAGCGCCAAGGGCCAGCCTTCCCACTTCGCGCTGCCTCCTCTCCAAGTACTCCCGCGTGGTGGCTGACGGACACAGCACCGCGTTCGCGAACGTCAGTCCCGGCACCGTCACTGCCTTCCATAGGCCGCGTACCACCTCCAGTCTATTAAATGACCATAGAGCCTTGGCCTTGAGGACGCGTTGCCCTCGTAGCGCCTTCTCTCGCACCCCCTGCTCATACTCCGCCAAATAGTCTGGACCCGTCGACAGCCTGACTCCCAGGTTGCGATATGCGGACACGAACGGAATGCTCTTCCCTAGCAGGGTTACCGGCTCACTCTCCGTCCGTCCTCCCAGACTACCCCAACGTAACACAGCACATTTCTGGGCGCTGAACCGTAGTCCAAGCCGGTTCCCATGCCATGTACACGTATCCAGAAGCCCCTGCAGACCGGGCCACGAGCTCGCCGTCAGCACAATATCATCTGCGCAAAGCAGACCTGGGAGCGTCAAGGACACCTTCCGTCCGTCTAGCATGAACGACACGTCAAAACCATGCCCACAGCCCTCGAAGTCGGCCTCCATTTCCCTCAGGAAAAGCATGAAAAGCAGCGGGGATAGCGGACAGCCCTGCCTGAGACCCCGGCATATAGGCACCATCCCTGACCGCATCCCTTGCCACTCCACCACCACCTTCGTACCCCTGTACAGTTCTCGGAAGAGAGCCACGGCGTAGCGACTGCCACAGTGCCGCCTGTTCGATGCAGGCATATGCCTTCTTCAAATCGAGGAAGGCCACCCATAGCTCCCACCCCTCCATGCGTGCCGTCTCAATGCACTGCGTGAGAAC
Source organism: Ixodes persulcatus (assembly GCA_013358835.2). Classification (NCBI taxonomy): domain Eukaryota; kingdom Metazoa; phylum Arthropoda; class Arachnida; order Ixodida; family Ixodidae; genus Ixodes; species Ixodes persulcatus. The sequence continues at coordinate 38,438 of JABSTQ010002214.1, read as the reverse complement.
AAAAAAGTTATCCTCCAGGCGCCGTCCTCTGCGGAACCCATCCTGCAGTTCGCCAAGGATCCCCTCTCTTTCCGCCCATGCCTGTATTCTCCTCCTTAGCACTTGGGCGAAGACTCTGTACAGCACCGGAGTCACCGTGATCGGCCTGTACGATGATAATCGACTTCATTCCCCAGCACCCTTATACAAGAAAGTCATTCGACCGTGGCTCCAGTCCTGTGGTATCTCTCCAGTCTTCATCATTTCACTGAAGCTCTCCCTCAATGCAAGGCACTGCCTTCGGCCCAGCTTCTTGAGAAGAGACGCTGGAAACCCATCCATTCCTGTCGCCGTGCTTGCCTGGATCCGACCTACGATGTTCTTGAGCTCCGCCTCACCGATAGGACCCAACCACTCATGCGAGTCTACCTCCCCTGTCCCTGGATCACCCTCTACTTCGTCCATCTCGCCTTCTTCTTTTCCAAACTCGGCCGCGACGTGCGTCGCCACAAACAGCAGACCCTCCGTCTCTGATAGGAGGGCTTCTGATTCTGGGTGACGCAGCAGCTGTTTGGGCGTCGCATGCTTGTTAGACCTCTTTATGTGTCTCCAGAATTTTCTTGGTGCATCCCGACCACTTCTCAGATCCTCCAGAAACCCTCGGTCCACATTGCGAAGCTTCTCCTGGATCAAGCCTGCTGTTTCCTTCTTCTTGTCTCTGTAGATTCCTCAACGGCTCCTCCCTGGGCGTACCAACCGGGGGGGCAAGGGGGGCGCTTGCTTCCCCCCCCCAGTTCTCAGAGTGGGGGGGGGGGGGCAAGGCATGTGTTTTGCCCCCCCTGAAACAGCCGCCACTGGGCAGGGCAAACAATGGCCGGCGGCGCCCAAGGAATGTCAAGGACACCGCCCCCCGACCCGCGGGGGCATATTGTTAACGCGCAGGCGATACAACCCCTAGCAACGGCGCTCACGCCGGATTGGCTGGTTCGTGGAGATAAGCGCTGCCGCCGTCAACATAGGCAGCGGTTACAATGCGAGTTTCCGAAGCGGTAGAGTAACTTAGTTGTAAGATGTCAAACTCATACGTATCAGACCCGGGTTCTATCTATGGTGTGGGCTTACTTCTTTTATGTTTTTTCCTCGAACACTTTGTTTTGTCGAGGCATTTGGCGATATTTACGACATTTCGTTTTTACGATTAACACTGAAAAAAAAAAAAAAGAATGTTGGTGACGATACACCGCTGAACTAAATCGTATCTGACTCTATTTACGGAGGTGCATGGGGGACAGCGGGGCTTAGGTTGCCGACTGGACGCCGCAAAGCGGCGTGTACGGGGGGGGGGGGGGGGGGGGGGGCAAGTGGGTTAATAGTTGTGTATTTAGCAGCCGCACACTGTCGCCGCGAAGCGCCGTGAACGCAGGCGATGGGGTGGGTTAACACGCTTCGAGTGATACACGCGCCGTCCAAATCCGAAATTTAAGTTCGCGCGTTGCCGAGCAGCCAATCCAGCGTGCGCGTCATTGCTAGGGGGTCAATCGCCTGCGCCGTAAAAGGAGCCAGTGACCAAAGCGCCCGGTGCGCATACACAATTGGCCCTCTCCTCCCCCTCCCCACCCTCTTTTACAACGCCTACACACACACACACCGTAAAAGTTAGTGATGGACCGAATCTGCCGAACTTGAGATTTGGCAAAGTTCCGCACATGCCGAAATTTTGAAGGAAAGTTCGGCAAAGATTCGGCAAATATTTGGCAAATGTCTGCGCACGCGCACGAACCCGACGGGGACATGGATCGTAAATGGACGCCACGCTGTCACGCGGTTACCATCGTACAGTTTAGAACATCCAGCGGTTACGGCGAGGTGTGGAGTAGGCGACACGGTAACTGTGCGTTTGTGAGCTTTAGCGAGCGTGGTTCTCTTCAATATTATCTGCCTCAAGAACAGAAGACCGACCAGTAATTTACGCAGTTCACTGCGCCAGTGACAAATGATGCTGTACATTCTGGATAACGGGATTTTCATTTGACCTTTCCATTGATGCAACGAGGTAGTTGAAACATCGACTGACCACTGCACAATTAAGCTTAGTGTGCGCAGCCCACTGCCGTCAAACGTTGCAGAGTCACGAGAGCTTGCCAGAATGTATGGGATGCAGCTGGCATCCTCGTCATAATGTGATACATGTTTTCTCCCTTCTTTCCTTTCCTTTTTACGTACTTTCTGTAGTGTGTATATTCTGTACATTTATTTGTCTGTTTTGTTTTTTTATATTTGGTGTCGGGCTGGCAGCAGGCATGTACAAGCTACTCAAGAAAAGTAATTAGGTTACGTTACTGAGTATTAGCTTCAAAATTAATTTGAGTAGAGTAGAAATTACTCAAATATAAAGTAATTGAGAAAATTATTAATTAAAGTAAAAAGTAGCGAATTACTTTTGATGCTACTATTATTTTTTCTATGCTAACACGGAAGTACTTACAGAGGTTTTAATGCGTTGGCGAAATTCTGCTAGCGGAATATAAAGCGGTTGTGTTTTCACAGAAATGCTTTAAAGGGGCGGTGCAACGATATTCAATTGGAATGTTTTTCACTTTACACGAGCTTACTGGCACTAGTGGGACTCAAGGTTACTCGCACGCAACGCCACTGACCAACAAACTCCTTTGTTGCGCTGTAATTTCGAGGACAAAACCGAGTGTTTTCATTCAATCTCTCCTTCGCAAAACCTGATGACGTAGCTGGGCGGTAGCAGTACCGCCCAGTGACGATATTTGAATGTGGCTCATAAATTGGACCCGAGCATGGCTTTGACACTTGATTTGGGCTCGTGATAATCGATAGCTCGAGAAGCATTCGGGTAGTGTTCCGTGTCCAATCGCTGCAATGACGACAACAGCCGAACCATAACAATGTCTGGAACTCAGCGCGTGTCCTGTGCCTTGCCAACCCCAGCGCATGGCTATGATCAACATTGGCGGCATATAATCAGCTCCAGATCACGTGGCCGCTTGTTCTGGCTGCGAGTTGAGGGGGTGAACTCTGCTCGTTTTTCTTTATTTTTTTTTTTTGCAACTTCAATTGCGTGTGGTGAAAAACGAACGGGTATATCACAGGTCATTAACGTTAGAGATCTGTTCTAAGCTGTATTTGCGCAAAATACAAAAATCGTTGCATCGCCCCTTTAATAGCTGGTTCTGCTTCTGCTTGCCTAATTGTTGTGTACTTCTTGTTCGTCAAGGATGTACTGCGGATGTATCATTTCACCTTTGAGGTTTAGCACTACCTGAGCTTGATTTTGCTGACAGTGTTTGATTGCTTACAGTGTTGCGTAAAGTACGTCTAAAAACTAATTGGAAGTACAAAGTAAACGAGAGGTTATGTACTTCAAGTAAAGTAGTAAGTACACCGGGTGAAATGTACTTGAAGTAAAGTACTATAAATACAATGTACTTTCAAAGTAAAGTACAAGAATTTTTCAACACATTCTTTCAGAGTGCCCTTTCATTCCCTATTCAGCGTTTTTTTTTTTTATTTAGCCGGGATGCGTTGCTTTAGAAGGTGCATCAGTTTTTTTTTGTTTTTTTTTGGGGGAATTGGCAGCAACTAATACGGCATAGAGTAATTGCTCTATTCTCGCTGACGAACCATTTAACACAATCAACTTATAAGGCGCTTATTTGTATCGGTCTTATAGCCGCCATTACTTCACTCAGAGAAATGACCAGATGACGTCTCGAAAGACAGCACAAGCTATACAGGAGCACCAGATCAACTTCAGAGCGGGTGCTGCGCTTTGTTACCTCCTTTGAGTGAGGAAGTAGTGTGTACACCTCCTGTAGTGGGCAAGAATTCCTGCATTGGCGAGAAGCGGGGACAAGCCCTTTCTTCAAATGCGTCAAGTCTCTTTGAGCTTCGGGATATAAAGAAACGCCAGTGTTCGGCGCTATTTCCACAGTTACTCGGTCTCTCTAACGTCGGGTCTGTTCGCTCCCCGCGCCTCGTAGCAGTGGTATTGCAGTGGGGGCTCGTTAAAATTTGGGGGGGGGGGGGTGTTTGCCTATCCAAATCACTTTCTTCCTCCCCCCCCCCCCCCTTTTCTACGCCACATGCCTCCCCCTCTGCAAATATCAGCCGATCTTCCAACATCTTATCTCTGTTGATAGGCAAAACAACCACTAAAATTCGAAAGTAATTTTAATTTGAGTAGATGCCACTCGGAAAAGTAGTTAAAGTAAACTACTAATTACCAAAATAGAAATGTATTTGAAAGTTACTCAACTACCCAGAAAAGTAGTTAAACTACAGTAACTTGATTAAAGTAGTTAACTACGTACAAGTCTGGCTCGCAGGTGCTCAGCGTAAGGGTTTTCACCTATCTGCCTAGCCCCGCACACTACCACATGGGCCGGTTCCAGTATGTGGAAATAAAATTATTATTTTTGTTATTATTATTATTATTATTACAATCCTGTTTTCGGCTCACAAGTAGTTTGTGCCAAAACAGAATAATATTGCTCTTTAGTTCGTGTTATTTTGCGATTTTCATGTATCTGCATAAAACTAAACACGGAACTATCATGCTCGACGTTGCACATCCGACATTCCTAACTCTCCCCATCTTCCTGAACGTCCGTGTGTGTCCTAACACCAGAATCCGGAATTTTAAAGGTTAAAAACGGCACGCTGCGAATATGGAACGCACACTTTCAAGCAAAGCTGACGTCAAGTGACTCAAATCGAAAAACATGCATATTTACAATATTGTTATCTCTTCTGGTGAACGCTCAGCAACCGTTGCATTCGTTTTCGCGCACAAAACGGTGACTCCCACAGAATGTAAGAACGCAGTGATTGCCTTTATTTTAACAATGTAAACACACTTGCAGGCGTGCGCTGATGAAGCCTCAAAATCAAAACTCTCCTAGCGTGATTCGTGACTGCGCCGGCTACTATACCCAACCTCGTTGTCATGCCACTTTCTGCGGGAACGCGACAGAACAGCACACGACAAAACAGCACGCGACAAAACAGCACGGTCAAAACAGCACACGTCAAAACAGCACAGCGTCAAAACAGCACGGCGACAAAACAGCACGCGTCAAAATAGCATGCGACAAAACAGCACAGCGTCAAAGCGGCACACCGACAGAAGAGCACGTGCCAAAACAGCACGGCGTCAAAACAGCACAGCGACAAAACAGCATGCATGTAGCAACTTCGAGCGCGCTCTTCATTTCTCTCTGCGTGAATAATTTCGAATCTCCTTGACCCTTTCATTTATTCTCGCTAGGCTATTAAGGTATTTATTGCCTATTTCAGTGCTTACCAAACTCCGCAACCCGAGGACCCCCCCCCCCCCCCCCCCCCCCCCCCCCCCCCCCCCCCCCCCACTTTCCCCAACCATAGTGCACCGAATACGATTTTCCAAATTCGGTTTTAACTGAAGAAGGCCAGTATTTTCGGGGGCGTTTGCAGAGGTGGGGGGCTTGACTTATTACTGACCGTATGACCATTTCCTTTCGCAGTTTTCAGCTTGTCTCCGAGATTGGTTAATCTTTCATGAAAATCTCCGGGGGCGCAGGGGTCTTCAGGACGAAATCTGGGTTTCTCACCTGACAGGGATTTGTGTGCCGAATTTTTTGTTCAAAGAAGAGAGTTTAATCGTGAACTGAACAATAAAAATCAAGGACGTCTGTAAATGCCGCGCATTTCTTTTAACACCACTAGCTTCTGTCTACTAGAGGAGGGCATAAATACGATGGTATTATTGTCGTTTCTTTGGTCGGCGCAAATTTACCACCTCTCGCAGTCGTGACAATGGGGGAAAAAACGCACTGAGTACAATGCTTGCAAATTTCTGAATTTTGATATTTGCCTCTCCGACTGAAGTGGTAGTGAAGCTCATGTTCGTCCTGTGTACAAATACGAGCACACGGCGATTATGTCGGATCACGATAGGGCCCCAGTGCGTCTTACAGAACAGGTCGCGTCGGATGCCACAGACAGCAACAGAAAAGGAAACCAGTACGTGGTTTACTCACTATACATTTTAAACAAACACTTTTAAATATTGCATTTTCGTCACTATACTGGTTTTCGTAAATAAACCGAAAAGAACCGAGAAGTTTATGAGTCTGCAAATATTAACCGCAATAAACCGAAAACTTCTCTTTGGAATAAAAACCAAAAAAAGTACGCCGAATTTCAAAATAATAAAAACCGAAAACGCCAGACCCTAGCTATATTGTCAATGTCCTGTTTTGACGCTGTGCTGTTTTGTCGCTGTGCTGTTTTGACGCCGTGCTGTTTTGGCACGTGCTCTTCTGTCGCTGTGCCGTTTTGACTCTGTGCTGTTTTGTCGCGTGCTATTTTGACGCGTGCTGTTTTGTCGCCGTGCTGTTTTGACGCTGTGCTGTTTTGACGCTGTGCTGTTTTGACGCGTGCTGTTTTGACCGTGCTGTTCTGTCGCGTGCTGTTTTGTCGTGTGCTGTTCTGTCGTGGTGCCACTTTCTGCAAGCAAACACTAAAATTACAAGTAAACACACAAAAGCGACATCGATACAATTATCTTGTAGAATATCACATTATTTAGTCATAAATGTGTCAATAGGCACTACATGTTTCATTTAGGTTAAGAAAAAAAAACATAAACCTTCTTCGCCAGAAAAAACTAAACATGAATGTTAAAACTGGTAACAGTGGATTTTTGACTAATGACTGCCGAATCTTTAGAAAAGTTGGGCAAAAGTTGCGCCGAATTTTCGATTCGGTAAAAGTTCGGCCCATCACTATACTTCGTCTCATCCTACGATGGACTAAAGACAAAAGCTACGGACCGCCAGATCCAATCACGACTCACTTAGAAATTTCATGGTATTGCGCTTCGATGCGCCTATCGGTGTCTGCGTCTCGGATCACTGATGGAGATGGGTGGACAGTGGTTCGAATCGAATGGCACTACGTGACTCATCAATTTTACATTGTGAAGAAAGCCACGACATACAAGCTCTCTGCACTGTCGAAGCTATAAACATGATGCAGCGCTTTTTGACTGGAGCATTATTGGTCCACCTCTAATCAGTGTTAAGCATGTCATAGTTTAGCCGTGAACCTGATTGGACCTGACGGACCGTGGCTTTGGCTTTTAGTCCATCGTAAGATGACACAACGTATAGTAAAAATATGCGACCCGGGGGGGGGGGGGGGGTCTAGTTTGCCCCCCCACTCAAAAACAAGTTGGTACGCCACTGGGCTCCTTCGTGCCTGCTGGGGCCACCGGGCGCTCACCGCCGTCCGATGTTTGCAGCACGCGTCCTTTCTGGCGCTAATTGCAACCCGTACATCCCGGTCCCACCATCGTTTCAGGTTGTACTTCTGTCGTTTGCCCACCCTGCGCCTTTTCTTCTTCAGCTCCTGTCGTACACGCTCCATTATGCGTTCATACTCTGCCTCCGGCGTCACCTCCAGTCGCTTGGATTTGGATTTGAATTTGGATATGCGGCTAACCCCTTTGTAACGGGGGATCCCAGCGTACTGGATCTAGCCAAATTTATCTGTTATTTTCCTCTTGGTTTTTCTCCCACCAGTGGTCCAATCTTCTTTTTGTCCCTTCTACCACCGCTATGGGCCGCGGGCCGCTGCCTTCCGTGCTGTCGGCGCCGTCGTCGCCTCTGTCGCTGGTATGGTCGCTGCCCTCCTCGTCGATTTCCCGGAAGCCCAACGCCACCGCCATGTCCCCGCCGCACGGCACCTCCGGCTGCAGGCCCGTGCACTCCAGTATGACGTGCTGCAGCGTTTCTTCAGCCCCCTGTGTGCACAGGGTGCATCGCACATCGGTGTCTGTGTACTTGGCTCGAAGCACGCGCTTTCGCAGGATGCCTCCTCGGGCGTCGAACAGAAGTCCACTGCTCCTGCCGTTGTCTATGAATTCCACCTTCCTCACTTCCCGTTTTTCCCTGGCGTACAGGGCAAGTGCCGGCTTCTGCCCTGCCTTCTCCGCCTATCGTTGTGTCTCAGTCTCGGTGACTCTCGTGCGGATGTTTTCCAGTTGTTGCTCTAGAGTCGGGTAGAGGAGAGAGCTGTTTATCCGGTACCGGAGGGCCAGCTGGCGTGTCCGTCGCACCTACCTAGTCGAGAGGTTCTTGAGGTGGATGTACTTGAAAGCCTGTCTTGCCCACCGCCCTTCTTGCATTTTGCAGAGGCGTCGTTCGAAGCCCAGCTTGGCCCGGGCCTCTCTGGCATTGAAGCTGGACCACCCCATGTCCCCCTGCACTGCCTCGTTAGGTGTTCCTCGGCTGACTCCCAGTGCCGCCCGTCCCACTTCTCTCTGGCGCACCTCTAGGCATTCACGCGTGCGGGACGACAGACACAAGACTCCACTTCCAAAAGTGAGGCCCGGCACTGCCACCATCTTCCACACCGCCCGGGAGATCTCAAAGCGGTTGTAACCCCAGAGGGCTCTGGCAGCCGATATCGCCTTGGACCTCCTGCTCTTAGCCTGGAGCCTGGTCTTATTGTCTTCGAGGTAGTTGTGGCCCTCCTGGATGTGGATTCTCAGGTACTTGTATTGTGATACCCACGGTACTTGTTCCCCCTGGATTTTCAGGTCATCTGCCTCGGTGTCTCCTCTGTCCCCGAAGCCCATCAATGCCGACTTCTTAGCACTGAAACTCAGACCCAGTGCCGCCCCCATTGTGTTGCACTCGTTCATAAGGGTCTGCAGTCCCTCCAGGGAGTCTGCCATCAGGACGATATCGTCGGAATAGATTAGCCCAGGGATTTTTCCTCCACCCCTGGTTCCTGTCTCCGTATATCCCAAGGTGAAGCCCTCGGCGCAGTCCTGCAGTCTCTTTTCGAAGCCCGCTATGTAGTGCATAAACAGCAGTGGCGACAGCGGGCATCCCTTTCTTATACCCTTGGTGATGGCTACTGGATGAGTCATCTCTTCTTGCCACTGTGCCACCACAGTCGTCTCCTTGTAGATTTCCTTCAACAGGTTGATCCACTCCCCTCCGAGCCCTCTCTTTGCTAGCTGCCTCCACAGCTTCTCATGGTCGACCGAGTCGTAGGCCCTGCTGATGTCGAGGAAACAGAGGTAAAGTGGACGCCTCTCCCTCTGGGCGATCTCTATGGCCTGCGTCAGCACGAATAAATTGTCCTCAAGGCGTCTCCGCCACCGGAAACCGTTCTGTAGCTCCCCCAGGACTCCTTCTGCCTCTGGCCATGTCTGCAGTCGGTCACGCAGTATCTGTGTGAACACGCGGTAGAGTACCGATGTGATGGCTATGGGGCGATAGTTGCCGAGCGTTGAGTTTTGCCCTTTCCCCTTGTAGATGAGTCGGAGTCTTGATGTTCGCCACTCCACCGGCACCCATCTCTCCTTCAGGATCTGGTTGAGGATCTCACGCAGCAGTGCTCTCGTCTCTGGCCCCAGTTCCTTCACCAGCCTCATTGGGATTCCGTCCATTCCTGTGGCTGTGGTTCATCCCAATCTCTTGACTGCTCTCTTTAACTCCTTCTCCGTGATTTCCTCTCTGCTCGGTTGCTCCTCCAGTTCGTCCTCCGTCTCCCCCTCCTCACTGTCCACCTGTCGGCTGTCCCCTGTGAACATGTCCCCAATCCATCTCTCAAATATACCGGTTGGTCTCTCCAGGATCCAGCTCCTTTCCAGTCGCATCGTCTTTGATTACCGCATCCTCCCTGGGTCGGCCTGTTTGGCCCTGTACATGTCGCCAGAACTTCAGTGGGGCCTCACGTCCTGCCTCCCTCAGTTCTTCCAGGAATCTCTTATCTACCTTGGCCATTTTGCTTTGAATCAGACCTGTCACCTCTATTTTCCTGCTCTGGTACTCCCTCCACTCTCTTGAATCCTTCTGTAAGGGGGCTTTTTTCTCCTCCTTTCGTTTCCTGATGGTCCCTCGCAGAGTTCTGTTTGCCAGTTGTCTTCTTGCAATGGCCTCTTTCACCTCCACATCCCACCATTGTTTTCTCCTCCTCTTCCTTCGTGTTGGTCGTTTTAGATTTTTTCAGGTGATCCTTCCACCACCGCATGAGGTTCCCGTACGTCTCCACCTGCCTGGTTTCCATCTCTTCCTCCAGTTTCCGTGCAATGGTCTGTGCTTCCACTTGCGTTATGTGGTGTGGTTTTATAGGTTCACTGACTCTCTTTTCCGTTGGCTTTCCTCCAAAAGTGATCAACGATCTGTTGTGATCAGTTCCCAAGCTCTTGTCGCCTTCCTCGTCTATCTCCATGTAGTACAGTTTTAGAGCGCAGCTCTTAGGCGCCCGTTTCCGGCTTGAGCGGCGTCGGCGTCGCCGTCGGCGTGGGCGTCGCCGTCGGCGTCGGCGTAACCGCGCGGTGCATTATGGGAAATATCCCATAATGCACCGCGCGAGCCCCCCCCTCCCCCGGGGTCACGTGACCCCGGGGGGGGGGGTCACGTGACCTCGGGGGGGGGGGGGGGGGGTCACGTGACCCCGGGTGGAGGGCTCGCGCGGTGCATTATGGGACATTTCCCATAATGCACCGCGCGACCCCCCCTCCCCGGGGTCACGTGACCCCCCCCCCCCGGAGGAATTGAAGAATGAGGGGAGGAGGAGGAGGAGGAGGGGTATACCTCCCCTGAGTACCGTTCCCTCCTCCTCCTCAAGAGCTGCGCTCCAATTCGGCGTTACAGGGAGTTGTAAACGGCTTTCACTTTTTTCATACAGGTCCGGGGACACAAGGCAATAATCAATTGTAGAGCTCATCCCTCTGGCCGTCTATGTCGTCTTTCCTATGCATTTGTCCTGTGAGTTGACGATTACCATGTCCAGGTGTTCCGCCATGTCCTGCAGCAGCTTTCCATTACTGTCTGTTCTCCCATCGAACTCCTCTAGGTGTGCGTTGAAGTCTCCTACCATAATGGTAGGTCTCCCAATGTTGTGATAGTCTTTTTCAATGCACTTGATCAGCTCGATGTTTGTCTACCTGCTGCCTGCCCCCGTCCACAGGTACACAACTGCCACTGCCACCTTTCTCCCCACCAGTATCCCTGTCAACCACATGTGCTCTCTGCAGTCTGGACTTTGTCTCTGCCAGCCTGGCCCACTGAAGCATCCCACCCCCCCCTCCCCTTCTTTCACTGCCCTCTCTGTTTACCCCATCCCAAAAAAGCCCTTCGCAATTGGGGGGTCTTTCTTCATCCCTGAGGTGGGTTTCTGTGACTGCGAAAATTCCAATCTTATCGTCTTGTAACATCTGAAAGGCCTCTTTCCATTTTCCTGCTTTTCTTCCTCCCTTCAGGTTTAGAAAGGCAATCTTCACTTCCCTCTTTTTCTTTTTTGCTCGTCTGTTTTTCCTTGTTTGGTGGCCTGGTGCCTTTTTGTGTTTTCCGCCTCTCGTGTTGTTGCAGGCACCATCTCTCTTACTTTCTCTTCTTAGTGGGTGCGTCCCTGTGGGGGACACATCCTCTGGAGTTGTTCCTCGAGTCGCTGTAGCCTCTCGTCCAGAGTCAGCCTGCCTTCCATTCTTTCCCGTCGTCTTTTCATTGGTGTCACACTTTTTCCCTTGCATGTCAGTCCTAAAAAGCTCTTTAGTCTGTTACCCAGTACTTGTCCCTCTTCAATTGCCGCGTCTCTATTGTAGCAGTCGTCTTCCATGTCATTTCCCGTTCCTGTGTTCTTTATCACCTCCAAACTCTGTCCCAGCTGCTGGCTGATCTCTCTTGATAGCCTGTTCCACTTGGTGCATCTCTCTCTAAGTGGGTCCCCCTTGTCTTTGATTTCTGGGACTTTTGGGCAATCTGGGGATTCTAAGCGGTTGGCCCAGGTTGCCCCTACGACAATCATGAGTGGTCATCTTGACCACGAGGGGGCCAAGGGCAACTAGCCACGCGAGCGGCGCTCCGCCGCTGATAAAGGGCCGTCGCAGCGTATGCGCGGGGGGGTTGGGATCGCGCCGCAGGCGATAGAGGTCATTAAATGTTTACGTGTTGTTGAACCGGTGTGCTCTGTCATTCCTCGAGACGGGTAGCAGCAAGGGAAATCCCACAGGACTTCATACATCATAAAAGAGTGTTTCGGGGCTCTCGTGGTCCAGTCCTTGAGCCGTTTCCCTAGCTCCGCTGCCATTTCTTCCACTGCCTCTTCACCTTGCTCGTCTGTCACTCCCGCATGTATGACCACCATTCCTGCCTCTACATTCCATATTTTCCCATCCCTCTCTGCTCTCTCCAGTTACTCTTAGTTGTGCTCCCGGCTTAGTCGCAAAGTGAACTTTCTTGTCGTAATCTACCGCCTTCAGTGTGGCTCTCTTTATCTTGAAGGCATTAGTGTCCCCTACCACTAAGACTCTCTTGTCCACCCTCTTCTCTTCGTCCTGTTTTTTTTGTCCCGTCATCTGGGTCTGTCCTCTGCCTCATGAGGGCCTCCTTATAGTTCCTATGCTGGCCTCTTTGTGTTTGGATTCCAGTCGGCTGTCCCTCCTGCTCCGTATCCAGATCTCCACTTCCCGTCCGTTCTTGGGAAAAGCTATCTCTCTCTTTCCCGTCTGTGCGGTATGTCTTCTTTTCTTTGACCCCGTTTTCCGGTTCCAGCTGTTGCGGCACGTTTTCTGCCCCGTTGATTGTCATTTGCGCTGGTTCACATGACTTAATCCAGTCATTAACCACCTCCCCTAATTTTTCTCTCTTGCTCATTTCCTCCTGCATTATTGCTTTCCGTTTTTCTTCCGCCCCTATTCTCAAAGACCTCTCTTCTTCGAGCTTCGCCGACATCCTACTTTCCACGGCCGCTTTCTCCGTCTTTGCCTCCTCCAGCTTCACTCTCATTGCCTCTCTCAAGGCATTAACTTGCCGTTCGATCTCCTCCTCCAAAATGCTTCTTCTCACCTCATTTTCCTTGCACGCCGTACATTTGTACGTACTGTTCTCTGCCTCCGTGCATGGTTCGAACGGTGTCTCGCAGATATCCACCCATTTCTCACAGCCTTCGCACTCCACTGCCGCCTTGTCCCGCTTTCCCCTTTTCTTTGCCTTTTCCCCTTGACCGGTTGTCTTTGTTTTCCTCCGTGGAGTCATGATGTTAGGTGCCTCCCTTGCCTGGTTTCCGTGACTCCCCAGCCACCACCGCTAGATACCGTCGTTTAACTGTGCCCCGACACGCCGCGTCGAAAAACACTTGCGCACTACTGGGCCCGGTGGGTAGGCCTAACAGGTCGTTGAGCGCTTCGGAGAATGGGCTTCTTGATCGCCCCCACGGTCGCGGCTCCGCGCCGAACCCTAGTGGTCCGCTGGTAGCGGTCTCCTCCAGTCGCTCCGCACGATACACACATTTGCCTACCTGTATAGTCGATTTCACTAAATCAAGGACACTACAGCTACAAGGTAGTATAGAAAATAGAAAGCATATAACCCGCAAAACTAGTTTTCTTTACTATACTTATTCCATTAAAAATACTGTCCTAGCCGAAGTGACTTCCTATAAATACCGCGGTGTAATCATTTCAAATGATCTGCGTTGGAACACCCAACAAAACGTTTGTTCTGCCTATATTCAAGTTTCAAGTTTATTTGTTTCCCTTCGTACAAGAAGAGAGGGAAGAGGGGAAAAAGCAGTACAGAAACTGCTTGACAAAGCCCCCCCCCCCCCTCCCCTACAGCAACAGTGATAGCAGCACTTTATATAACAAAAGAAAAAGATGATTTGTGCATACAGTCAACTCGCCATATCTAATGCAACGAAACCAGTAGTGAGCGTATAGCTTTCCGTGAGACACGTTCAATGCAGATTCCCAATGACACAAAATAATTTAACACTCTTGGCAGCTGATACTTGATCATCTTATCTCCGTAGTTGGTTCTGGAGCGCGGTACTGTCCAGACATCGGCATGACGAATGGAATACAAGGGACTTTTTAAGTGAAGCGAGGCAAGTGAAATAAAACTACTGTCTGGGTTACTTAAAGCTGTTTTGTATGTTATGGCAAGTTTGTAGTCGTAAAATGTTGTTATTTCAATAATTCCGAATTTTTTAAATAGCGGCGCTGTGTGGCTGTCATACCTTCCATTACCCAGAATACGAATTGCTCTTTTTTGTAATATGTAGAGTCTATTAATATTTGTAATTGTGGTGTTTCCCCATACCAAAAAGCAGTAATTGAAACAAGCATAAAACAAAGAGTTACAGACAAGTCGTAGTATAAAGGGAGGCAATGTTCTTCTATACTTATAAATTATACCTACCACTTTAGATAGCTTTTTAACAATCATTTCTACTTCATCATCCCATCGCATATGTTCATTAAACATTACGCCAAGAACCTTGACCTTCTGTACAATTTCTATACGGCATGACCCTAAAAAGAGAGCCTGATTATCGCAGAGCTCTACTCCCTTCGACCTGAAAACTATAGCCTTTGTTTTATTACTGTTTATTACTAATGAATTCAAACTCGTCCACACATTAAGTTGCTCCAAAAACCGATTGCCCGTTTCTATGATTTCAGAAATGTTTGTACCTGAAAACAATATGGTGGTGTCATCTGCATAAATAATCATAGTTCCATTGCAGTCAATGTTAGTAATGTCAATTATATATAAGTTAAAAAGAAGCGGTCCTAAAATACTTCCTTGCGGAACACCCGCATTCAATTTTCGAGACTCGGAGTTGTGTCCTCCTATTACTACACTTTGAAAACGGAACTGCAGGTAGCTCTCAAATATGTTTTGGGCTATTTACCTTATACCATATTGCTGTAGTTTTAGTAATAAGGTTTTGTGATTGAGACGATCGAAGGCCTTCGAGAAGTCTATAAATATTCCTAGTGTAAGGAGCTTATTTTCGATATTGTTTAGAATTATTTCTTTTTGGTTCAGCAAGGCAAACTCAGCGAACACCCTTTTCGAAAACCATACTGATGTGGAGTAAGAATGCGTTGCTTTTCGCAGAAACTGTACAGTCTTTTTGTGGATTAATTTTTCTAATCCTTTTGAAAATATTGGCAAAATAGAAACCGGTCTATAGTTGCCGAGGTCATTTTTATCTCCCGCTTTATAAATTACTGAAACCTTAGCCTCTTGCATTTTGCGTGGAAAAACTCCAGTTTGAAGGGACACGTTAAAGATATGAGTTAGAATGGATGCAATAGATTCTATTACATATTTAACTGGCTTTATTTGAATGTCGTGTATATCACAACTTCTACTGTTTTTTAAGCATTTGAAAATAGAAATAACTTTTACCTCGTCGGTTGGGGAAAGAAATATAGTCTCAGAAACACCCTCCACGTACCTTAAGGCTTCCGCTGTGTGAACACTATGCCCTAAATTAACAAAATAGTCATTGGAACGCATTTGCAAGAGCTTTACCGTTTTTAATTTCACCTCCAATTTTGAGTTCAGCGATTTGTTCAAACACATGGACTTCATGTAGTACAGAGTTTAACTTCTTCCACAAAACATCCGTTCTGTTCTCATTTTGAAACAGCGAGTCATAGTATGTTCGTTTGGCCCGTCCTAGTGCATTTGTTATCTTATTTCTTTGTTGTTTAAAACTTAATAAAACAGATATATCTTTAGTACGTATAAACCTCTTATAGAGCGCATCTCTTTTATTCATAATTTTTAGTATATCGGTTGTAACCCATGGTGTTCTACACTTTTTCTTAACTTTATGCGTTTTGTACTTAAAAACATGATTATAAATATTGCAAAACGTTTCAAGAAAACACTCGTATGCCTCATCAGCCGATTCCTTAGACAAAACCACGCTCCAGTTTGCAATGTTGATTTGTTCTTGAAAAGCTTCGAGGCTTTTTGTGCTTATATCACGGTAGAAACATTGTCGCAACTGTTTTTTCTTTTGTTCATTTTCCTCTATATTTGTAAGCATGAAAATTGGGAGGTGATCGCTTATTGTAACTCCAATCACACCAGCATAAACATGTGGCTCGGGTGCATTCGTTAAAAACAGATTTAACAAAGTTTAATTCAATCTGTTAAAGCGAGTTGGTTGACAGATAGCATTTATGTAACCATATGACTAGTAAAGTGTCAAAAATTCGGACTGTTGCGGCGATGACACAAGCATGTTTATATTAAAATCACCCCTCAAAATAAGCTTCAAGTTGTTATCGCCAATAAAACCAAAAAGGAGCGCGATACATAACACTGAAAATGTTAAGTCCACGCCGAAAAGTCAAAAGCTCGTAGTCATCTGTAACTTCAGCAAATTCATTAATTATAGTGCATTTCATTGACGTTTTTATGTACATGGTGACTCCACCCCCTCGTTTTGAAGTGCGGCATAAACTGTAATTTATATAGTCGTCTAAGTTGTCAACGGGGTCTTCTTCGTTATACCACGTTTCTGTCACCATAATTACATCAAAAGGAAATCAAAACGCTGCAAGAATGTATCAAATTCATCAAATTTGTTGCGCAATGACTGTGCGTTTAAATGAAACAAAGAAACAAGCTTAGAGTGGGATCTGAAGATGTTCCCAACTTCACTTGGCGAAAAAAAAAACAGTGATCGCTCATGACCGGTAAGATTTTCCAAAAGGAAGAGATCACTTTTAGCTTCCTTCAGGCTCGATCGCCTGTCGAACCACAGATCCCGAGTTGCCTGGTTTGAAAAACGAACAATAATTCCGGGTACCTTATCAGGCTTCGAGGCAAGCCTATGAGCTGATACAACATCGCACGTGGTCAAGTCCGGTTCGTTTAGTATTTTTGCGACGTTGTTTACTTTTTCTATGACATCCTCTTTTTCGGTCATCGTTATACCGTGAACTTCCAAGTTCTGTCGTCGGGATCTCCATTCAAGTTCGTTCACCTGTTCTCTCAGTTCTTTAACTTCTGTTTTTGCGTCGTTTTTCTCTACTTTTTCAACTCTTTTCCTCGGTTCTTTTAGCTCCTTATCACGCTCAGCCATGTGGCTTATCACCGCATCGTACTTGTCCGATAAGACTTGAATGGAATGTTCAATCCCGTCGACTGTCTCTTTGAGGGTTAGTAGTGCGTCCAATTTTTTGTTTATGGTTGCGAGAGTGACCATGACCAAGGCGGGATCTAGGTCGGAATCCTTCTTTTGATTAGCGCTCGGTCCGCCTCGCTGCGAGGACAGTCTGCAGGTCTGACAACGCCACGACTTATGCCAGCTGTCTCGCTTTGATTTATAAGTAGATTCAGCAATTCCGGAGCAATCGCCCAAGTGATAGGAAAACTCACAATCTGAACACTTCATCTTTCGGTCATCATCTAGCAGTTCTTCTTTACACGTCAGACATACGTCATCGGTGTCATGCGCCGTTTCGCTATTTCACTCGTTGGTCACAGCTTAGAAAAACAAGTCAAGTGGCACTTTGTAGCAGCAGCAGCAGCGGCAAACAAAAACGCAACAAAAGAGATTAAATGATGTTTCTGACCTGTGGTGCAGCAGAAACACGGAGTTAGTAGCGTTGTTCTTTCTTGTGCCGCTACCACTGCTGCTAACTGAAGTTCGCTGGTCGGGCGACGTCTTTTGTAGCAGGGATCTCCTGGTGGATGTCAGCAGGGTGACCAATCCCAGGGTTTTGTCACTGTCATGCAACCTGTCTTGCTTGCGTCTTCGGCCCGATACTGGTCACCAGTGTTTTCACTACAGTATGTATCCGTTGTCTGGGACCCATTTACTAAAATCAACATAAATTTATTGAATCCATTCAGAGAAAATGCTTGCGGTTCATATCCCACAAATTGCAGAGACGATACCCGGTTTCAGATTTATATGTGTGTTCCGGCATTAGTTCACTAACCCATAGACGCATGTTTCAAAGGTTAAAAATTTTGCCCGACCTAGTAAACAACCGATTTAATGTTGACACCTCTACATATATTTCATCTGTTCTTCATAATTATCCCACGCTAAACTTTCATTGTAGATTATTACAAGAATACAGCTATAGGGTCGATGTATTTAAGTTCTCATTTTTCCCAAAGACCATTCATGATTGGAATGCCCAACCCAGTCATATAATAAAGGCTTCATCTGAGTCATCACTCATTGCTAACCCCCGAAATTTCTGTAACTCCTCTGATTAACGGTATTTCTTGTAGGCTTTTTTTCTTTCTTGCTTTGCTTAATTTTTTTATTCAATACTGTATAATGAGGACATTGATTTTCTTGTTCCCGTGTGCATAAAATGACTAGAAATGTATACCTTTATAAAAACATTATGTACCTCCTCCTACCACACCTCCCAAAGGAGATAGTGGTATCAATAAAGGAAAAATTATGTTCTCGATACCGACAGGTGGTACCAAGAGCGCAGGGTGCGAATCTAGAGCTCAATGGCACACACCCTCCTCCGGACCCGGAAGATTCCACATGATCTTGTTGTGAGCTTGATGAACACCACAAGCTTTTTAAGCGAAGCAACATCTTATGGTAACTATATAAGCTTTGAGTGTTCACAATATATACTAACTCGAGTTTTAATTACAAAGGCCTGCAGACTGAACCAAGAGCAAGGAGGAGATTTGAAGGACAGTTCGGAACGCTTGTTGTGGAGGTACGTGATTCAAATACCCCCAAAAATTAATTGCGGTGAAAACGGTCCACAATCCAAAGTAATGCTCAAGACGACAAGATAATGTCGGAAACACCTTACTATTAGTGCCCTCCGTCATTTGTTATCATGGGAACTAGTACTGCCCTCCCACATGCACATTCTAAAACACAGTTTTCACTGCATCTTTCAGCTGCATGTGTAAACTGATTTTCCGGTGTCCTCCCATTCAAGTAGCACTGCCCACGAGTGCACATGACGCAAGTATAATAACACAATAATTCATGCGCTCTGTGCCAAATCAGCGGGTGAACATTTTCTGAACGATGTTGCCAAAGCTAACAGATATTCCTCAGCATTTTCCAAGCTATTTGCACGAGTGCATGGTTTTGCTTGGCAACTCCTTCGCATGTGAGAATGAGACAAGGCAAAGCGAGGTGCTTGCATAACGGTGCGGGGCTGCAGTACTGCGTAAACTATATTTGCTTCAACGGTAACGCCCAGAAAAGTTGACGCCGAGAATAGTGGTTGAAGTGGACAGGTGTAGCCACGTCATAAAATCATAAGTGAGCAAGTCTACTTTCCAGAGTACTATTTCGCTTCTTTCATTTCAGGTGGGCCTGCTTGTCACAAAGAGAAGACTTGGCGCTGTGGCAGTGCTGACTGGTTGTTCCAGCAAAGTAAAACTGTCCTTCTGGAGATCAAGTGCCCTAGCTCCATAAGAGGGCAACCGGTCGTTGACGCCGACAAAAAGACGTTCGCCAGCTGCTTAGTGTATGTTGTCGACAAGTTGTGCCTGAAGCCATCGCACAGCTGCTATACACAGGTGCAAGTGTTGATGTATGTGCTGGACGTAATATCATGTTATTTCTATGTCTTCACATGTGAGGATCATGATGTCACTGTGATCGTTCGCAGGAACGACACGTTTTTGAACAATGAGATTCTCTCTCTGGAACATTTTTATTTCAGCTGGTACCTGCAAGCCCTTGCGCAAAAGTACCAGATCAAAGCACTAAGCACATGAAGGTGAGTGATGAAAAAGTCTGAAAAAATAAAGTACCGCATTCGGCCTCGTTAGTTCATACGGACGCCGTAAAATATCGAGCATCCTCCCCTACACTGATCTCTACTATAGGGGGCTGGATGGCGTATTGAGCAGACAGGTATGAAGCCCCGGAAGTAAGCGACTTGTCTTGGAAGTGAGCACTTGACAGGCTTTTCGAGTCTTCTGAGTGCTGGTTCGAACATCGTTCAGGGCTCTGGGGTTTTTCTTGTCATCCCAAAAGAGCCTGCTTGTTGCGGAGTAACAGTGCCTGCGGACCCGGGAAATATCATGGGAAGCCATTCGATGTGAAAATTTTGAGATTCTAGTTTATGAAGTATGCGTATGTCCCACGTTCAGATATCTTATTCTCGGGATTCAATCCAAAACGGGAGTATTAAAACCCAATTAAAGGCACAAGAAAGCATGGACCAAAATATAGACTGAATGCACTAGGAAGACCAGCGCACGCCCGACTTCCGGGACAAGCATCGAACTTCCGGTGGCTTCACTTGCGCCAGGCTCGGAAAGCAGCTAAGCGCCACCCAGCCCCTTATAGTAAAGATCAGTGCTCCCATACCACGATAAGCGCCCACTCTTCACTTCCTTAACATTTGGAAAATACGCTAAGGTCATATGTTTATAACATTGTGGTGAGAAGCGTATGCTCCCCAGTTTTTCATGGTTATTTTCAAAATATGTGCGAGTGCTTACTCAAGATTTTACGGTGGGATGATGAGGTTTAGAGTTTTGTGAAGTGTGCACTATCTCGGGCAATATGAGTTGCAACAAGTCTCAGGTGTTAAAAGACATGAAGTGTTTCATGTTTCTTTTGCATACTTCTCAGTTTGATAAAGAAGGGTTGTTCCAGAATGGGACTGGAATGTAAAGTCTGGTACACAAAATATAATCTTGCAATCAGAATGTTCAATTTTGTGCTTAGTTGTTTTATTTCCAGTGACAGAAATACTACTACTAATGCAACTTGCTCAGAGTTTTCACAACCATTAAACAATAGAGCCCCAAGGGCACAGAAAACATCCCTGAAGCTATCAGCAACCTTGCCATCTTATATAACAGCTACCAATAATCTTTTACAGCAGGACATGACATATCGCACAGGAACACTTAAGAAGAGTACCTTGCAGATAACTTATCTGTATATAAAGAGTCGACGCTCGTGACCAGGAAGAGCCAGCCTCACAAGACAAAACAGCGTATGCCCATACCAGACAACGGTAAAAAACACGTGGAAAATAGTGAATTGCCTGCCAGATGTTTCTGGCTTTGTACCAAGCCTTGCCATGCGTCTGAATGTGCGTACGCATGCAGTTTATTTGTGAGGCTCGATAATGGCAGGTTGCAAATTTGCCAGCACGCAGGATACGTGGAGACCATCATCCATCAATGGGATCAGAGTGATGGGCAGTGTTGTCCTGAGGACAGTATATATCTTAAATCTCTTTATCATTCGTTCAACGTGAATCCGGACCTGGGCAATGCCGCAAGTGTCGCGCACTTCTCGCTCACGGAATTGTCCATTCCACGATAAAAAAGGCGGTATCACGAGCACCGCATCAGTGTCTGCCAGACCGGCCCTGATGCCTTTGAAACCTTTGTCCACCAGTATCACACCCCCGGGCTGCACATTTTTTTTTAAAAACCAGAGTCAACCGCGACATGGATGTCGGAGCATCTTTAGGGCGGAAACAAATAGTCCCATTACTATTAGGGGTTACAGCAACCGGAAACTTAAAGGGACCATTAAATGACCTTTTGACTTTTGCCAAATTACTTTTACATTAAACCTTCAACGTTCACTGAACGCCAAACAGGCATCCGTTTCGTTTCGGTTCATTAACTTCTACGCGAATCATTATTGAAATATCGAGTTTTTCTTCCTCTCCAATTCACCGCAAAACAAGTCGCGGCGTTAATTTTGACGGTCGTGACGTACTATGGCACCGGGCGGTAGGAGAGTTGGTGGTGTGCCGGTAGGTTTTACAACAGGGTTTTACTCCGCTGATGGCAACGATGCCACCGACATATTTTCTGAATTGGCGCCTCTCATCACCGCGATAGCCATGGACACATCGCAGCTGAGCGAAATTCAATTAGATATGTTTGCGCTACAGCGACAGCATGGGACTGATCCCACACGCCGGTACGAAGCCCAGCAGGTCGTCAACACGAGCTGCTTCTCCGCCGCCGTCAGCCGTTTCTGCGGTATCTCTAAAAGGAAGGGAACGCGCTGTCACTCACTGGCGTAGCAGAAAATGCACAGAGTTTTCTATGAGCTCAAGCTTCATTAACTTTTATTTTGTCAGGATAACCTCGCAGGGCAGAGTGGATGAAAAAAAGAAAAGAAAACGATGCAGTATGCCGTCTTGGATGATCACGACTTTGGTGATAGTACAAATCTCGCCACACGCCTTTTCTACGATTGCAAAAGACGATGCATTCTTAGCAGCGATATAGCAACGTAGAAATTAATTTCGTGATCACATACACTCTAAAAAAAAAAAAAAGGCTGTCACCTTACACCCTTTTGTCTCATACAATGCATCCGAAAATTTCACTTCGACGTACAGCGCAGTATAGTCGAACAGACGGCCCCAAATTTTACGAGGGGCTTAATAGCCGTGTCGTACAACTTAATAAACAGCTAAAGTACGTATCAAATACCACAGAAAAAAAACACTGAGGATTTGCAGTAGGGCCAAGAAAAGCCCTATTATTTCTTTTTGTTGTCAGTAACACGTGCATTAGACATTTTAATAAGTTGTAGCACACGGCTATCAAGCCTCTCGTGGAAGTTGTTATGGTCCGTTCGACGCCAGTTAGCTGTACACCGAAGTGAAGTTTTGGGGTGTCTTATATGGGAGAGAGGCTGTAAGAATATACTCTTTTTTTTCTGAGAGTGTAGACGTTGCGAGAGCTCAGGAATGCTAACACTAATCACTCTTCTCGGGTGATTGAAACGCGTCGAAATTCGAATCCTTCATACACGCCATTAAATAAAGTACGCACCAGTAACATCTTGAACTTGAGCACACGCATGGAATGCGCAGAATAAGAGATCCGGGCGATGTTCGAGGAGACAAATGCTACGGAAGCACCACTGTAGTCAAAGTAAACGGGCGGCGGAGAAAAAATCACCGGAGAAAAGCTCACCGCCAAACCGGCAGATGTGGAGAAAAGCTCACCGACCTTTGAGCGGATGCGAAGAAAAGCTCACCGATTCCTTTCAAGTTTTTCTTAGCTTAGCGGATTCTGCGTCACGCGTGGCAATTTAATACAATTCGAATTCGTCACTTCATAAAAATATGTACGCATATTTGTAATATTCTTGAAGTTTATTGGGAATATTTACTAATTCCTCAGATATTAGTAAACACCCTTTCTTTACATTAATGAAGCCGCAAGTATAAAATCAGAACGTCGGACACCGGTAAAAAAGACAACAATTTATTGACAGCTGACAGTGCGCCGTCGGGAGCTCTGTCAGATAGAGGTTTGGTTTTTGCAAGCTAATATGAATAGCGGTGTGTGAACCGCTTCAGCTCCAAAGATTGTGCAGTGCCTGATAGATAAGTAGGTGCTTGTTGATGCAATCAGTGTCGGCTACGCTGTTTTATTTCTGTTAATTTCACTAACAAAACTTTAGTTGCGAAAACAGCCTCGTCCTGTCGTGTTTGTTGTCTTCACTTCGTTGTCGTCGTTTGAACGGTTTCGCTACCTTGCAGAAGACTAGTTCTTATATAGGTCACGAGTAACAACGGTGACAGTGTGCGGCTCTGAAAGTCATGGGTGGTTCGCCGTAGAAGGACACTATCACACAAAGGCAACGTGTGGAAACACCAGCACGAGCGACTAGAAAACGTGCATGTTCGTGGAAGAAAGAAACCTCGATATCCTACTAACCCTTCCATCCTGTTTTGAAAGGTTTACAAAAGCTTGAAAGAGAATTTCAGGCACCGCATTGTTCCGCATGCACTTTCGGATTTGCGGCATTTACAGTTTTGATTTTTAGGTTTTAGGCAGAATTATAAAGTTTTCTAACTTTTTCCTGTTCTTCAAGTTCATAAAGGTTTCAGTTAGGCTTTTCTTGCCTAGAGAGTAAACCACAGAAAACGCTCGCCCGCAATTATAAATTTGGGAGCAATATACTCAATAAGCTTAACAAAGAATACAAAAAAAAACATTTTCTTTTTTACAAAGTTGACGAATTTTAATGATAATAAATTGGACATATGTTACGCATGATCCAACAGTCTCCATATAAAAAGAAAAAAAATCGGTGAGCTTTTCTACGCATGCGCTTAATGGCCGGTGAGTTTTTCTCCGCATCCGCCGGTTTTGCGGTGAGCTTTTCTTCGGTGAGCTTTTCTCCGGTGAGCTTTTCTCTGGGATTCAAAGTAAACAAAGGTGACGGCACGAGCGTTTCTGCTGTCTTGAGGGTGCCTCCACAACATCGCCGCACGAGTACATGGAAAAAAAAAGGGAAGGGGGAGGGAGTGAAAAAAAATTGAAATTGAAAAAGCTACTATTACCAATATTTTACTGTTTACAGAAGGTTTATTATCACTACCTATACCGTGTGTCCAGACATTCAGACTAGGACCAGTACGCCTCTTCAAAGTCATCAACAATCCAACCCGATATCGTTTCATAACCCCTTTAATAACTGACTTTTTTCAATTTATTCCTGAACAATAAAGCAAACCATACAACAAAGTAATCTTGGTGATTAAAGTATTTAGGGCTCAAACCGCCTCGTCCACCCTCTTCTAATAACTGAACTCTCGTGTCCCAAACTAACAGAATTCTGCGTACAAATAATACAAGAAAAAACTAAGACTGAATGTGATTGTAATATAGCAACCATTGTCATTTCGGGCACATCATTGGGCAACTCTCATGAAGATCAAAGAGGTATTTTCAAACTCCTCTCCTACATGTCTGTTTTAAAGGGATACTGCAACGAAATTTCGGCACTATTTCTGGTCTATATGCGTTCAGAGGAGCAGTATCACATCGGACACACCAATGTCTTGTTAAAAAAGACAGGAAAAGGAATTTTAAAACGAATTATACGATTAGCAAAGAGCACCTGGTGGATGTCGCTAACGCCTCGTTTGTAATGCCCGTCTAGGAACCTTGACAGGTAGTGACGATAACTGTCACGCCTTCGGCCACCACGAGAGAAGAGGGGAAGGAGGAACTCCGCTCTCCCCGAGAATCTCTTCTGTATGTCCCAGAAGTCGCTATTGTCCCTCTACAAGATTATAGAAGATTAACTCGTCACTCAAAATTCCTACAAAAGCAGCCGCTTCGGTGGCTGGAACGACTAGGCCATCCTCTCGACGTCAGGCTCGCCGCAGCTTTGCTCGTCCCGAGACGAACTACGTCACGATTGCGTCGAATGTCACGTTGTCTCCGCTGGCTGTTCTCCGAGCGCTTGCCAGAGTGGGCCGTATATAAGGAAAAATAGAGCCACCAGGCTCAAAATGCAAACGTGCGATTATCATTTACGGATATTGTGGATCATATTCAACCTATTTTTGAGCAAGACGGGTATTGGGCAGGAGATCGAACTATAGGAGGCGCTCTGACCCGTTTGTTGTCCCCATACTCGGTGTTTACTCAACACAAGGCCTGTGCATGCACATGCCTAGAGGCCTTATGGGCATGTCCATGTCATCTTCTACAATAGAGCGTGTTAAGTGCCGGATCTATCCTCAGAGAATGCGAGCTTGACCCACTTCGGCTTTTGTGCTGAGCTGGGACCGTGCATGCTGCATTTTTTATGCAGGCCGGAGTGGAAACAAAAGAGCCCCTCGTCCCCCTCACCGGAGAACACGAACTCCAGCCGAATGCTGGCGCCGCGTTCGGTTATGTCGGCCGAGCGTTGAGTCATTGTATTTGTTGTCCCCAGCCGTGTAGTTCTAAAGTTAACCGCTTGGGGCGTCACGGTCGCTCCTCCTCCCCAATATTTCAAATTTCGTTGAAGTATTCCTTTAAGGGTAAAATGTTTCAATAAGTTTTGGAAATGGTCTTGTTTCTTCTAAGTTCAGTAATTTAGAACTTCGCAGCCATTTAGGCGTATTACTCTAAGCCAGGGGTGGCCAGGCTGACCCGGCCTAAAAGCCGCAAACAAAAGCACTAAACTTTCAAAGGCCGCCTAAAAAAAGATAAAAAGCAGAAAAAATAAGAGAGAGGGGGTCCAAACTTTTTTTTTTTTCCATTAAATGAAACTTGAAGTACTTTAAATCTGTCCAATTCAAAAGCAGTTCAACTGTATGTACGTATGGTAGCGGTAGCACAGGACCAAACCGAAACCTGTCTCGATTTAAAACTCGTTCCTTTTCTATTCTTCGAGAAGTGCTCATGTGGCCGGGAGGGAGGCGGGAAAAGAGGGGGGGTGTTAGGTATACTAGGGAGCCACGAGCCGCACTTTTACACGCAAAGAGCCGCAGCTTGGCCACCCCTGCTCTAAGCCAAGAATAAAATGTCATACCACAGAGGCTCGAAAAAAAAAAATTGCAGCGATCATATCACTCGATGGCAGAAAAGGTGTCTCACACTGGCGGATCGGACACGGGCTCCAGAGCAGTTGCTTGCAGTCACTGCCTTTCGAAAACGTTTGGGGGACATCTTAAGAGCCGGCTCCCTGAGTGGTTTGAAAGGAAGAGTTCGGGACGCTCACCGATATTTTTTTTGCTTGTTTAAACTTGTCTTTTCGGAGGAATCTTTCCATGTGGAACTACGCTAAAAGACCAAAAATATACAAAAAAATAATGTGTAGCAAGTATGTTGCTCGTGTAGCCTTCGGCGACACTTGCTTGGCTTCCAACACACCATTGTCCGTACACCGCGTCGAGGGTGCCCCAGTACAATAGAGAACTCCGTGGCCGTCCTTCCGTGTGGTTTCAATTGGAAGAGACCTCAAATGGACCGCCAGCGTCAACAGCTTTGCTCCCCCCTCCAACAAGGAGGGTGGGAGGCCACGCTTATATTTTGTTGCGCTAGCACAGTTTTTTACAACGAGCTCACAAACACCAGCTCGTCTAGAGAATGTAACTCTGTGGCATCCCTGCTTCCCCTTTGAAGAAAAAAGAAAAAAAAAAAGGTGGGGGTGGGAAGTGGGGGAATGGCATGACGTCAGAAAGTCAGGGCCCAGAGGCTCCTCTGAGTTTTGTTCCACTTTTAGGTCTGAGCTATTCTAAACTGAAACCGACTAGCATTTTCTTTTTAAATTTCCGGGGTACCAGCACGGGGCCACCCGTGGCCCTGGGCTGCAGCCCCCTCAGCCCGTACCTTAATTCGGCCCTGGTGGAGAGGGAGGCCTTGAACCAAATGCACGGGGGCTCAGCATATTGCCCAGCACCCCACCTTTTTACTACTAAAGGCAAGAGGAGTTTTAACCGGCGAAGAATATAGGCGTTATGTATCAACACATGCAGATTATATGTCAGGTGATCGTATTGTGTTTAAATCTACTAGTAAGGATTTACAGGTTGAGAATGGTGAATTTGCGTGGAAAATGGCAGCGGGTGCTCAAGCCCCCTTTGCCCCCCCCCCCCCCCCCCCCCCGGTTCTGGGGTCCCTGCCCAGTATAGCTTTTCATCAAACACTTATAAGCCCATCGATATCGCAATAGCTTATCCAAGCCTATTCGCTCTTTTGACATGGTGCATTATAAAGAATCCGTACGGAAGCGATCACATCCCAGTTGTTCTAGAGCGTTGCCTTCCGCCACCGACACTGTTATTAAAAAAAAAAAAACTAAATCAGTCTATGTAATAGTCTACGCACCCTAAAAAAATCATTACATTCATGCGTGTCCGATTTTTATGTATTAAAATTGGTTTAAACAGATCCTCGATCGCCAGCTGGTGCCATTGGAAGAGAAGGGCATAGCCCTGCCCTTCCTTGCGCGACGGTGCCCTCTGGTGTCAGCGATAGTTCCGCGATAATCGATTTTTTGATACCGATTTTAATAGTGCAATTCTTCACGCATGAATGTAATAATGTTTTTGCATGCTTAGAGCCCCTAGATTGAGTGATGACCTTAAATAAACTATCACAGAAAGTGGCTTAGTTGACAAAGATGACTGGGTAGGTTTTACCCAGTCCTCGCGTGTAGCTTGTACGTCACTCAATGAAATCTCTATCGATAAAATAATTGAATCACACAACATATGCTTGGTGCAGCAATGCTGAACATTCCAATTACATACACGCACCTCCCAGGCGCCCAAAGCCCTGTCGTAATGAGGAATGCCGTGAAGCTAAGACAAGCTAAACTCAAGCATGGTGAAAGTTCAGACGTTATCCTACATCAGCTAATCTTATTACGTTTAAAAATATAAAAGGTAAGGCTAGTTGTTTCCGTAGACCGTGAAAACGTTTTTGGTTAAAAAAGTATGCCTCCACAATTAACAGCCACGCAGCATCTAAGGGAAGATGGGAGTATACTTTATCGAGGGAATGGATCCCATCGTGTCACCTCAGCCCCCCTTTTAACCATAAATGTTGGCTGCCTTACAATTTTGGAGGAACAAGCAGACTTTCTGTAAAAGCGATTCGTGTTGGTATTTAGTTTTCAGCATTATTCACCAGCGTTCCAACGGCACAGAAGCTCCAAGCAGAAAGACAAATTGTCAAGACATCCGGAGTGACAGGAAACCTTACAATTCCCTCTTCACGATACACGAACTCCAATTGGTGCTTAAATATTCAAAACTTTCGGTTGGTGTTTGTGATGATGTTTATTACCAGATGCGAAACCATATCTATTTTTCTACGCTAAAATTAAATGTACAACAGTTTAACAGAATCTGGAGTGAAGGATAATTTCCACTTCAATGAAAAATAGCGAACATAATTCCTTCATCAAAGCCCGGAAATTATTCTTTTAGGGTAATCGGTTACAGGCCTGCAGCCTGAACAAGTTGTTTAGGAAAGGCTATAGAACGTATGATAAATCCAAAGTTAACATACATTCTCGAAAAAAAAAAGAAAACTTGCTTGACAATTATCAGTGCAGTAACCGTTCCTCAATATCTACTCTTGACCGCCTCATTCGACTTGAAACAACTATACGCGAGGGCTTTAAAAATAAACAGTTCTGTTTGTCGCTGTTCTTTGATTTAGTAGAAAAGCACACGATACAACTTGATAATATGGCACTATTAAAATCTATTCAATTTAGGAATTCACAGCCGTTCAAGCGCCATTCAGGAATTTTTGGAAAGACGCACATTTCGTATCAACTCGAAAACTACTCTTTCTAGCGAGTTTGCACACAAAATGGTGTACCGAGAGGGGGTAACCTTAGTGCTACTCTTTTTCCAGCAAAAAAAGAATTCTATTTCATCTGTAATTCTTCAATCAGTGCAATACTCGTTAAACAGTGATGAGCTCCAAATTTCGTTTTCATCATGTAAGTCTTCAATTTGCGAACGCAAAGTTCGGGTAACAGGTAGCATTATGATGAAATAGGGAAATATTTAATGAGTTTATATTTTTCACTAAAAACACTGCTTGCGTTCTTTTCTCCTGACAACAACGAAATGCCCCAGCGCCCTCCCTGACCATGTACAATTTGTCCCCCCTTCCCCCCCCCCCCCCCTCCAAAAAAAAAAAAAATGGTACACACCAAAATGGCCTTTAAAAATGAGAAACGTGTCAGATCAAGTTGTACCTTTTCTCGTATACGTCTTTTACTGGTTCAATGAGCATACTAAAAGTTTAAGTTTATACTGTCAATATACCTAAAATAATAATTCAAAAACTGATTTGTGAGCAGTGGAGCGGCAGCTGTCGGAGGGAGGTCGAACGATGGCCGTGTTTGCCCAGCTTATTCAAAGATGGCGCCACAAATGCCGGCAAGCGCAGGTGAGTGCAGGCATGGGGATGCTTGCCGTCACCAGCGTCGGCGCGAATTCGCCGCTCGTGTCTCTTGAGACCAGACGAGTGTCTATCTTAAATACTGTACTCAAGATACTTGTATTTCAAATACTTTTGGCAGTATTTCGGTATCTTGCAAGCACATTTAGTCTAGAGTATTTGATACTTTATCTTCATTACATTTCTCACTATCTTGTACTCGGTATTTCAAATGCATTTTTCAACCTTCGAAAATAATTGTCGCCGGAACAATCTACGGAACTAGGGATCGTCAGACACCAGGGAAAACCTAAACCGACTGCAGATTTTGAGGCAAGCGACCAAACACAGGTCAAGAAACAAGGCACAAGCAAAACGCAGTCTCCGAATGTCAAAAGAAGACCAACTAGATAGCCTCAAGTACGCCCGCCTTTATCTGTCCTCCTGCCCGCTTTTTTTTTTTTTTTTTTTTTTTTTTAACGCGATGGCGTTTAGGAGCTTGTGTCGCAGAAACTCCGTCGTCGGCGTCGGCGTTGGTGGGGCCAAAATTCCATAATGCAACGCGCGCCGCCACGTGTGACGCCACGTTGACGTCACACGTGGCTGCGCGGGTTGCAATAAGGAACCACGCACACAAAGTGGCACGGCTTTGCAACGAGCACGCGCTTACATGAAAAGGCTTTGCGAACGGGACCCGACAACGCTTTCGCGTTCCACTCTTAAAGGCGAACCTGAAGCGTCTCCCAAGTATTTTTTTAAAGTTGTCTTTGAATGACACGCTACGCTTGGAGCTGTACTCCGTGTTACGAGTTACGTGTAGTATAGGTGAACGCAACGCCAGGCTAGGGGAGAAAGGGCAAGCACAATGAAAGCTGGGGAGGAGGATAGAAGCCGAAATCTCTTCTCTCCAACGTTCCTATAGTCGGTTACAAGTCAAGAAGGTAGCGGCGAATGCCCCTCAAAGGGAATTTTGTATTCCTCCGCCACCAATGGCGTCCCGTTGTTTCCGTGACGTCACGACCTGCCCGAACCAATCTTGCTTTGTCAAATGAATATTTCAACATGGCTGTCGGGCAGATTTTCTACGACTCCAGTATCTTCCAGCAATTATTCTGTTTTTAACGCGGTTTTTTACTTACCCGACCATACGTCGCTGAGTCGTAACCGCGTCCACTTTTATTCGCAATAGGTTCTGCGCGACAGCGTGAAAATCCAGCGATAGCATTGCCATCGAAAAGTTCGATGCGGGAGTAAGGCCCAGCATCGTACATACGTCGAACGCCGTCTGCTTTTCTGCCTCGGGTTCCGCCTCAACATCGTGATGGCAGCGGCTTTTCTTCGCAGTGGTTTCCGTGGAGCGACGTTAAAATGCAGCAGTCACCGAACTCTTCTTTATAAGTGTAGTGGACTGTGCGGGAATAAGTGAAATAAGTGAACCGCGAACACAGTAAGTGTCTTCACCCGATTTCGACCGTATCTTTGCTGGCGTTAAAAAATAGTCTGTCTACTGAAATGACGCCTTCGAAGCAGTATGTATTCATCTGTGAAACGTGGCGTCCTTGTCAAGTTTCCGCGTCGCAATCAGCCGGTAGTACCCGCGGGTGCACCCTCGTTTACAATAATGAGCTGTAACATACATGAAGGCATACAAATGATAAAGCCAGTGATGCGTATGTTACAAACATTTAATTGATATTGTTTTGGACGTTAAGAAGCGGATGTCTTCTTTTGGGAAAAATATCAGAATTTGACGGAAGCAGATTTGGTCCTCTCAAATGCTTCCGAACATTCTGCTTGCTCTCAGAGGCCCTGTCAGTCGTATGTTTATGCTTCGAAACCCGGGTGCGTGACGCGTGTACCCCCACTCACGGCGCGTCGCGGCCTGGGGTATTACCGGTAAACACGCACCAACTTTTCCCATTTACTTTAGAAGGAAAATGTGTCCACAATATTGGATCGCAGCATTGGTTTAATAATTTGTAAAATATGAAAAGTAAGTCAATAAAATTTGATTGCAAGGGCAGCTTCCCGCTTCATGAATTGTGGCTTTCTTATATGCGAAATATTTGTTTAAATCAAAAATTGAAAACATTCCGAATACTCAGATGTCTCGATCTTGGTCCGAATGCAAGTGGCAGAATGATTTGTCTTTATAACAATAAAATCAACAATGTTTGAATCAAGCTACAGCTCTAACCGCCTAATTACTTTTCTGATGTATGTTTATCTCTGCATTATACCAGGCCGTAGCCGCGAACGAGCTCTTCAGAGTCTGCCATCATCTTTCTGGTCTATCTTGGCAAAGACAGACTCGTGTAAAAAACATATTGAGCTTCTTGGAGGCAACTTCGCAGTCCTCATTGTCAGAGCTTTCATGAAACCATCGGAAAGAAGGGTCCCTGTCGTTTCATCAACACATGTTTCATCAACTTTTTACGACTCTCGTTTCATCGACACTGATTGTTTCATCGATACTACCACACTGTGCTGTGAAGTTTCATCGACACACAAATTGCACGCTGTAGGAACATTTTGTTGTGCTTTATCACTGGGGCACATGTTAACTACCGACCCACCCCCAGTTCACGACGCTTTGCGGCGACAGTCTCCAGCAGTTCATTACAAAAATGTGGACCCACCCAGCCCACTCGTACATGCGCTTCGCAGCAGCGTGTAAGGGTGGGCCTGCCCCCGTGCATGTACCCGTACCCTGCTCACCAACAAACAGCGCACCCCTAACCAAACAAAAATGTTGTCGACGAAACATAGCAAGATATGTCGATGAACGAGTGTCGACGAAACATTTGCCTGGGTCATGCGAATGGCGACAGACGTTCAGTTTATGCTTCGAACAGATCATTGGCAGTTAGAGTTAGCTGTCCGCAGTTGCTGACGCACGTTTATTCTTATTCTCAGAGTGGCCTCGGTCATGTGAACTGGCGACAGACGTCCAGTTTAGGCTTCGAAACAGATCATTGGCAGTTAGAGTTAGCTGCCCACAGTGCTGACGCACATTACGATTATTCTCAGAGTGGCCTCGTCGTGTGAATGGCGACCGACGTCCATTTATGCTTCGAAACGATCATTGGCAGTTAGAGTTAGCTGTCCGCAGTGCTGACGCACGTTATTCTTATTTCAGAGTGGCCTGTGGTCATGTGAATGGCGACCGACGTCCAGTTATGCTTCGAAACAGATCATTGGGCAGTTAGAGTTAGCTGCCCGCAGTGCGACGCACGTTATTCTTATTCTCAGAGTGGCCTCGGTCATGTGAATGGCGACAGACGTCCAGTTTATGCTTCGAAACAGATCATTGGCAGTTAGAGTTAGCTGCCCACAGTGCTGACGCACATTACTGTTATTCTCAGAGTGGCCTTGGTCGTGTGAATGGCCACTGACGTCCAGTTTATGCTTCGAAACAGATCACTGGCAGTAAGAGTTAGCTGTCCACAGTGCTGACACACGTTACTGTTGTTTTTTTGAGAGGGGCCTCGGTCATGTGAATGACCACAGGCGTTTCCTTTAGACTTCAAAAAAGAACACTGGTACTGCGATTTCGCTCTCCGCTGTGCTAACACACGGTTTTGTTATTCCCAGAGGCCACAGTCGTGTGAAGGGCCACAGATGTCCCATTTATGCTTCAAAGCTGAGCACTGGCAGTGATCTGTTGTCGTTTTTCTTAGACAAAAAAGAGCTTATTTGCAATCAAAATTATATTTGTTGCGTAGAAAAATGTTTGGACAGCGGGAAGGGCTAATATGGCATCTGATGTCTTTGCCGTAGATGGGCTGCAAACTTTTGTTTTCGCGTAGTTGAAATCTATACTTGTGATTCATGGCACAGTGCAATGTATAGACCAGCTAAGACATTATCGCAACAAAAATAAAAAAAGTTTGTCTGGTGGCTGCATATCGAAATGCTATACGGCAACGAGCAGAGAAGCATGACAACATGAGACACGGGAGGTCAGTGGTGGACAAGAACAACGATCCGATTTTAAAGCATATGAGTGGTCCTTAAAAGGACCGTTTTGTGTTCCGAGATGTTCCACGCTTTCTCCATAATGGTGGCGTCAAGCTTCGTCAAAGGGCTCGACACCAGACAGGTCACTCTCGGATGGGGTGTCCTCTCCATCCAGCTGGATGACGATGGGCTGGATGTGGGCACTAGTGGCACCGCCTCGTCGGAACGTTGCCTCGATGTCAATAACGTGCCTGACAGCATTAACCCAGTTGTCAGTGGTGGCCTTGTCAACTTCTTCGTTGAGGAGTGTCCCCACGTCGACAATCTTGTACGTCGTGTTTCGGGCAGCAACGCCGTTCTTGATCTGCGCCCTGATATGGACGCATCAGTCAAGAACGTCAATGGGGTTGAACTCGCAGTGATACGGTGGGAGCCTGACCACAGTGCAGCCAGCCGTCTCGGCAGCAGTGTCCACACGATACTTTCAGGTGCTGTGGCTTCACCAAGGCCACAATGTCGAGCAGCTGCGTCTTCAGCATCTTGGGGTCCCATGAAACGTTTTTAGACGTCAGCCACTGTCGGATGTCGTCCTTGCGGGAACTCGTCGTCGGCACTGCTTCCAACCGCCGTGAATGGTACGAAGCGTTGTCCATGAGGACAACGCTTCCTGTCGGCAGTTTGTCGAGGACACCGTCGAACCACTTCTCGAAGCGGGCGCCATCCATTTCCTCGTGGTAATCGCCGGTCTTTTGTCCACGGAACACGTCCAGGCAGCCGTCGACGAAGCCTTTATCGCTGCTGATGTGGGTGACAATAAGACGCTGGCCCTTCCCCGATGGCTGCTTGAGGCCAGTCGAGAGACCACGCATGAAGGCGTCGTGAGACGAGGCCACAGTCGTGTTTACCCACACCCTTGAGACAGTGTGCCCTGCTGTCACCCACGTCTCGTCCAAGTAGAAGATCTTTCGACCATCTTGTCGGTGACGTGCGATCTCATGCAGGTACTTCTGCTGCCAGGCGGCGATGTCCTCTCGTTCAATCAGCCGCGAGTTTCGTTCCCTCTTGTCATGCTTGAATCAGATGTCGTGGAGAAGGCGACGCACAGTCGAAGCCTTCAACGAGGGAACTTCAGTGCTCGTGCAGAATTCGGCCGTTATCTTCTTGACCGTGGGGACCTCGTTCAGTCGAAAGAAACGGTGGACGCACGATCTCAGCGCGCACAACGTGAAGTCGCCGTACCTGACTTTGCGCCGCCTCTTGCCTTCACTTGCTGGGAGCTTCCGAGAAGGTGTCACAACTTGTCCCTCGGTTTCTTTCGCCTGCTTCCTAATCTCGAGGACGGTGCGTACACCAACGCCAAGCAGTTTGCTGACTTTGATGCAGGACTCCTTCACAGTGAGGCCGGTGAGCCGGGCTGGCCGGGCTTGGCGGGCTGTTCGTGTCGCATCTGAACGTACGCGTTCATTATCAGCTGCCGTGCAACTCGGTTGAGGACATCGCCGCTCTTATGCTTCTTGTAGAGGCGCCTTGGCGTAGACGGCGAGGCTGCACCAGACTCTCTTGACGAAGCAGAATCGGAGGAATTGCATTTCGCTGTCTCCACGTTGGGATTCATAACGGAAAAGAAAGACGACTTCGGATTTTTCAAAACGCGAATCGCAGGGGGTTTCAAAACCCGAAACGCATGGTTTTTTAACAAACGCAGCAAATGCACGAAATGTACCTAATTCGTGTAGGAAGGTTATCAAGCTAAAACCAACAACCATATATGCATTACTTATAAAAGTTACAATTTCCGTTGCACTGAAGCCTTTTTTTACTTCAACCTCCGGAGCGAGTAATTTGCCTCGGCTAGGTGCGCAAGCTGCCACCCACTACAAGGTCTGTCTGTAGTCAATATCTATCCATTGAAGCAGAAGGGCGTTTTCAGCGAACTATTTTCTCGACTGCGGAGGCGTCTGAAGCGGGCGCATCACGCTTAGGGGAGGAGCTTCTACTACCTTCTTAACTTGTAACCGACTATAGTGCTCTCCCTTTCTTCGAACCCCCCCCCCCCCCCCCCCCCGCACTCCATTGCCCTCCTCTCCCCTCCCGCCTTCCTAGTGCTTGCCATTTCTCTATCGCTCGCGTTGCTTCGCCTACACTACACGCAACTAGTGAAACAGACTATACAAAGTGCTGGTGACGACATCGGGATTTTACACCTTTAGTCTGAAGCTAGAATGGTTCCGTCAGCGGAAGATTGTGACGCAAAGCTTGGTACGGTCACGATGGACCATTTTCGGGAATTGCCGGTTCAGGGGTTCTGGTATGAAAATGCGCGAGCACGTTTTCGAGTGAGCGCGAAACACGCCCTCGGCCAAGGAATCTAGATCCCGCTCGTTTTATTGAGCTGCAGTGACCTAGATTGGGCTCGATCAAAAGAGCGTGTCGTTTATCTCCTTCCGATGCGCACATGTTTTATTCTCAGAATCCTCCACCCAGTTTTCCGCAGGGTGGAGCCAGGATTAAAAGCGGTTTCGTGGACATTCTTGTGTTACTTGTGTTTCCTTCTTGGCCTTCCTAATATCTTTTTTGACAGTTTGAAGGTACAGGCGCTCCTCCTCGCCCTTGGCTGTATAGGCAAAGTAATCGTTCTTGGTTGTTGATCAGAGACAGAGCTGCTGTTCTATAGCCGATGTTCTCGTGTGCGTGCACCTTTGTCATTCACTCGCGTACTCATCATGAAGTGTGGGCTGCCTGATCAGCTTCGAGTTCGGCTGTTAGGAATATGCGGTGCCGAATCGCGTGAAGGTATATTACGAACTTATTGCGAAATGCGTCATGAGCTGAACCCACCGCCAAACTAAAGCATGGCAGTTGCCATGCATACAATAGTAGAGTCCCCTTTGTTCCTAAAATTTTACGGTACCATTATGTTGCATATACCTAATTATTTCAAAGTAACTCCGATTGTAGCAGCTAAGTCACTTCATGTAAGTCAAAGATCACAGCAAAATGTTATTTGAAGCGAAGTCATCACAAGTAGAGCACCCCCCTTTTTACTTTTTCATTCTTCAATTACCAGCTTGCACCTTACTTGCCGAGTATCTTCGAATATAATTCAATAACTTTTTCAAAGTATTTGTACTTTATTTAGATAGTTCGTATAAAAGTAGCTCAAATAGTACTCTAAATTACATTTTCAAATGGGTATTTAATAATATCTTAAATACTTTTCTTGAGTATCTTGCACAACACCGCTTCAGACAAACCAAACTGCAAAGCTGAAAGCAAGAAACAATTGTCAATACGGGGAGTAGAGGGTGGAAATTTTAGCATGAATTAATTAAACCAGCACAAGACGTCTTTGAGAAAAGTTACAGTTTGATACTCCAAATCGCTCACTTTTAAAGACCATTTTGTGTGAACAGTTTTTTTGGGGCACGCTGTTTAATACGCCAGTTTAAAATAAACCAACGCACAATTTATTGTCCTCACTTTTGATAGCAAATTGTTCTTTTGCGTTCATAGTTGACCTTATAGTTGATTCATCTATCCAAGGCACATTGTTTGCAGACGATTGTATTATCTACACTGAAGGAAGGCTGTCGCCGATCAAGTAAGGCTAAACGAGTATTTGTCTAAAATAAACGACTGGTGCGCTAAATGGAAACTGTCGCAATACACAAAACACGTACGTATGACCATAACTCATAAAACGTCAGCGTCTAGAGTTTAGCTACACACTCCAGGGTGTTACCTTGACTAACGTGTCTGAATATAAGTATCTTGGCGTCACAATAACTGCAGACCTAAGACGGACAAACCACATTGATAAGGGTATCGGTAAAACTAATAAAAGGTTAGGATTTATCCGGCGCACCCTCAAACGTGCCTCACAAGAGACTAGCTGATTGCATACAAGATGTTAGTTCGCCCATGCTAGAATATGCACGCGAAGTCTGGGACCCGTATGTGAAAAAACTGCAGTTAAAACTGGAAGTGTACAGCGACGCGCATTGAATTTTTTTACTCCCGTTACCGAAGACAGGATTCGGTTTCCCCCCTTTATGACAGAGCCAGTTTACCACTGCTTCAACTCCGCAGAAAACAAAAAAAAAAGGTTAAAGCTTTTTTACAGTATTATCAATAATTTGGGTCTTGTTAACAAGCATCGTATATAGATCAAGACACGTCATGAGTAACCAGGAATAAGCATCGACGGCATGGGAAAGAAAGAAGGTTTAATAAGGAATGTTTTAGATGCTCGTTTTTCTTGCAGACAGCGCGGGATTGGAACCAGTTGCCAGAAATTGTTGTTGATATACGCGGCCGTTTGGAGTTCGCATCGCCTATTTCTTAACGCTCAGTGGCGCCTGGGGCTGTTTGTTGGGTTACTATTATTTTACTATCGTTGCTTTGTTGTGCTGTGCTTCTCTTGTGGTTGTGTCGCGCGGGACAGCGCAGACTGTGATTGTTGGGCTGTTCATTGTATTCCACTCCTATCTTGATCCCGTAAGGGACTGATAGTAGGTTCAAATAAATAAATAATATGATCTATTTGAAGGAAAAAGTCATAAAGCGCTGAATGTGCTCAACGTGCTTTCACACACGTCGTGGGGTTCTGTTCGCACATGTTTTTTTTTTAGAATTTACAACTCAATTGTGCGATCCCGATTTGATTATGGGAGTATAGTGTCAACGATGTCATCAACCTTGAAGGTGTCTGATTTTGTTCACCATGAAGGAACATGTCTTGCTAGTGGTGCTTTCCGCACATCCCCGATATTGAGTCTCTATGCTGAAGCCAATGAACAGCCTCTTGAGAGAAGGGTTTTGCTTCAGACTTCATGCATTCACTTAGGTTTCGTTCGGTACTGCAAACAACCAGTCGGGGAGTAGTTGAAAAGTTTGTGTTTTGAAATAACTTTCCTGAATAAGCCCACGCTCGTTCTATGTTTTCAATGGGGAATAAGTTAGCAGCCGTTATACCGGTCTTGATAGAAATCTACCTGTCACATTTGTTTTACGAACAGAAACCCC